>BQNB010093814.1:0-26272 GCA_026074375.1 Tanacetum coccineum
CCTAGAAGCATTGAAGGAAATGTTACCGCCTCTAAACCCCAAACTTTAGAGGAAGCCATTAACATTAGTCAAAGGTTAATGGATCAGGTAACAAAACACAATTCTGAGAAAGAAACCAATAATCACAAACGAAAGTTTAATGATAAAAGAAACACCACCGACAACAAAAACTACCCTAATGATCGCAACGACAATAACTACTCCAATAACAACGACTACCAAGACAACCACAACAATAACAGCAGTAACCAGGATCACCACCAACAGAATAGAAGGCGTGAAACCTCCAGGACTTATGTTGCCACCAATGGGTATACTGGAAACAGTCCCTTGTGTGAAAGATGCACCCTGCATCACATAGGACATTGCGCTGTCAAGTGTCGAACTTGCAACAAGATAGGTCATCAGACCAAGAACTGTAGAACCAAAAGACCGGCTACTGGAAACTACCTACAACCAATATCTGTAACTTGTAATGCCTGTGGAGAAAAAGAACATTATGCAAATCAATGCTCAAAAGCAAACAACAGGGCCATAGGAAAGCAAACTTAGAGACAAGCTTGCTTTTGTTCACTTTAGGATATCTACCCTAGAAACAACTCCCGAGGATATTCAAGTTGCCACCAGTTATATGAAGGATCTTCTGAAACACACTTCATAAGTCTAAATACTAAGCTATTATCCTTGTTATCTATTACTTTTATCTAGAATCCCACCACGAGACATGTAACATAAGTGTCAACACTCTTAAAGTTTTGATGATGTAAGATATGTAAGAAAAAATTATCCATGAAATAATAAAGTAGTGATTCCGTTACACCTTGTTATCTAATGATATCAAAACTCGACATCGTTTATCAATCTTATTAGTTCTATTATATTCAACTCTGAATACTCATCTTATACCTTTGAAACACTTATTATCATTGGAATGCAACCATAAAGATCCGCGACTGATAATATGGGCATCAATGCAATGAATGTCTCATTATCCTTCTCATTGCTTATTATGATTTTGAGAAATCATATCATCTTCTATACATCACCACTTTGATATTATGTTTTATGCTTAAATGATTTATAATTGTCTTATTGAAATGAATTAGGATGCTTCTTCATTTGAATAAGGAAATTATAAACCACCAAACTATGAATTTATAAATTCTTAGTTACAAGGATTAGGACGCTTAATTTTGTAAATGAAAATTATAAATGAATAGGCTTGAGTATATTACATGTGTACAAACAACATTCTTTCAATCTGTGATCTGTTTGTACAAACAAAACTCTTATTCCATACGAATGAATCTCTGAACTTCTACACTCTATCATTCAACTAAATCTCAGGACGAGATTTCTGTAAGGATGGGGGACTATAACAACCCACAATTTTCATCAATATAAATATCCATCTATTAAGTTAAATGCAATGTACTATCTATCTATTATATATGAACCACCTTTTTACAGGGAAATTTTCCGCTTTATTACATTACTTGCATAACTAAAGTTAACAAGCTCACGCAACCTACCCATGCCATCTATATCTATGTTTATATCATATAAACATCCTAATATGTCAAGTCAATATCTTAATATCATTTTTACAAAGTACATTACTCATATAATGTACCAATTGCAACGTTATATCAAAACAGGCTTTAAACATTAAACGTTTACCTTTAAACATTAAACGTTTACCTTTAAACCCTAACTATATGTAATGTATACATATAAAAATCAATGTACAAGCAATCAAAGCATATGTACAAGTAATATAACATCTCATTTGAAATATAAACTCCCTCCAAGTCAAAGTACAAGTCTTTTAATGCATAATGTACAAGTCATTAATGCATGATATTCAAAATAGCCATTTTACCTCTATTTTCCTAAGAAACTTGTACAAACTAATAAAGTACAAGGTACAAGCAAGTCATGCACTTCATTTACATTCTATATTCATTCTCATTTCATAATATTTCATGAACTCACACCTAGAAACCCTAACCCTAGCTAAATACTAAACCGTGACCCATTTCTTTGTTTTTATCCGTTTTAAACCTAAACCATTACTAAAATAAGTTGTAGATACATAATTTACAATATTACAAATCATATTCCATCATTTTAACAACAATGCACAAGATTTAAATCCTAAAAACCCTAAATGAACCCTAATTCCAACCCGTGACATATTTTCTCATTTCTACCCATTTTAAACTCGAACCACTAATCAAATATTATTGTAAACTCTTAATACAAACCTTACAATCATTAATCCATCCTTATATCACCAATATACTCGAAATCTCAACAAGAAAACCCTAATTTGTTCCCTAATGAACCCGCGACCCATTTAGATATTCAACCATGCAACCACACATTTCAAGCAACTCCATCACCATCTACAAGCAGCTTACAAGGCTATCTTTTCCATTTCTTGGCTACAAATCAAGCCACGTCCATTCTTTTGCTCCTTCACAAGCCACGGCACCACAAGGTCTCTCCACCTTGCATTTTAGCCTTCATAGCTCACCATACTCACATGTTAGCCTTCTATAGCTTCTCCACATCACCCCCCACCTATCCTAACTTAGTCACCAAGTTTCCTTGGGCACCAAGGAGGTTTTACCCTATAAAAACCCACGAACACCCCTTCATTCAATCACACCATCTCATTTCTTTCTATCTTCAACAATGGAAGCTACTCTCTAATCAAGGAAGTCCTAAGAGTCCCAAGAAGCAGAAATCAAGAGAAGTATTGAAGCCTTGAAGCCCCGAAGCTCCATTTCTAGGTGTACGAGTGGCATTCGACCCATTTCGACCCGTTCTTGATCAATAAAGCTCAAACCCAGGTTCTAAAGGTTCCACTTCTGCTCCTATACCCATATAATGTTCTAATGATCATATTCATACACTTGTTAAAGAATCCAAGCTCAAAATTTATTTATTTTTCCTTTTGATCTAAAACCGTACACCCAACACCCTAATTCTATGTTTTTCATTAATCTAAAAGCTATTATGTTAAAATATTATTATAATATATCTTAATTAATGTTATTATAACCAGTTTATCAAGTCTTGAAGGAATTTGAATTATAAACCTACCCGTTTTCGTTATAAAACCCTAATTCGACCCGTTTTGATTTCTAGCTTAACGAATCATTAATATAAACTTTCATTATGTTAAAACATCTTATTTTAGATTATATTAATAAGCTATAACCTGCAAATATCATTTGGAGTCTTAAATATAGCTTGCATGCAAATTAGGACTAATTTTGTCATGATTTTCATGCAAAGGGGTATATATTGTAACTTTTTGAAATTACTAAGTACAAGGGCTGAAAATGTCATTTTATTAAAGTTATAACATCAAGGGTATGTTTTGCCAAGTTTTAAAGTTAAAGGATTACTTAATATATACTTTATATATTAAAAGGACTGGTTTTGCAAATATTTATAAATCAAGGGTATATATGGTCAAATTGATATTCTATATAAAATAATACATTTTTTAAATATTAAAACCTTATTGTATCTCATTACTAGGGAAATTCATGTGAGGGGTGCCATTTGGGTATTTGTTCTGACGAGTTTGCTGGGTTTACGATTTAAAGTGTCATGACTCCTCAAACAATATTGCGTGGCCTCTGATATGACTTCCCAACTGTATGGCAATACTTCCATAAATTATTCAATCAAATGACATAAAACCCTTATCAAAGTTTCTAGAGTACAATCACACCAAGAATTGACCCGTGCCCTCAGGTTTCGTGTTGCTTGTTTTAAGCCTTTAACTTTCAATTACAAATATCGAATCGGATTCCCCTGTACTTTTAAGGTGATTCATAGCCTCTACATTTAAATCTCTTTTAATGTTTCATAAACCCATAGGGGGATACATGCTATAAAATTTAATGATTACAATGTTTTTCAAACTAATAAAGCTATTCCTATATATCTATTACAACTAATGTCTAAAGTCACTTTAAGCCGAAAAGACCCTCACTATCATGGTACCATTAATCACTTGACGAGTGAACCGAATATTTGGAGATAGATCTATCGGGATTGACGAATCCCGTTTGTGTTAGCCGGATAGGTAACCAAACGCACTATATTTAAATTTGATAGGTATATGGAAATTACCTACACCGGGGGCCATTATCTATATATATATATATCACAGCAATTTGGGTATATATATACACCAGTCAGTTTGTGTGCCATGAGCTTAGATACAATAATGAACACTGTTAATACTGTTTTATATAATAATTGTACTCATTGCAATTATCACTTATGATGACTTGTATTCAAACTATTTATTATAAACCTATTAATTCACTCAACCATTATGTTGACTCTTTTAATCATGTCTATCTCAGGAATTTGAGCAGCTGATGGCACAGAATGGCAAGGACTTGAAGAATGGCTAAATGTTATCATTCACACTTTCTGATAGATTTTGGGACCTCCTTTTGTAAAACTCTGATGAATAAATGAATGATAACTAAATTTTTCCAAAAACGTCTCTTTTGAGTCGTTTTCTATGATTATGACTGTTGTGCTGTGAAGTAATACCCCATATTAGCTTTCGCTGCTATATTTGTCAAAATGGGGGTGTTACACATTGAATGAAGTTTGCAGCCCTGATTCGCAATCAAATAAAGAGGATAATTCATCAGACCTTAGCTATCCACCGGGTTTTGAGCATTTGAAAAAGGGAGCGACTAGTAGATGCTCAACATCCTTTTCTAGATATCGGAAGAAAGACATCAAAGGGATTTCCCTTATACACGAATTATCAAGGTTTATTGAAGTAGGAGGCTCACAAGGATTTGATGTAAGAGGGTGTCGTAAATCCTTAAATCACATGATCAATGGAATAGGGGTACACATTGTTGATAAATGAATGTCGTATCTATCAACATTTATGGCACGAAGAAAAGGCGTAAACATGTATGGATCAATGATTTGTGCTTCAAACACAACGTGCACTTTTTGGGCATCTAAGAGTCCAAGATGACTAGGCCTGAATTTTTTGTCTTAAATCCATATGGGGTAACTACTCTTTCGATTATGCTTGTATCTTGGCTCGAGGTAAATTGGGTGGCTTAATTTCTATGTAGGACCCATACACATTTGTTAAGGAAAACATATGGTGTTACGAGGCGTTCATTATTGTAAAAGGCCGATGGAGAAACACAGTTGGAGACTATTATATGATCAACTTGTATGGTCCCAAACACCCTTTAGCTAAAGTTGCTTTCTGGAATAAAGTTTAGGATTTCATCCAATCTCAGAGTGGGAAGTACGTTTTATTTGGTGATATGAATGAAGTTCAAAGTGAACAAAAATGTCGTGGGTCTATTTTTTCCCGTAATGAAGCTGATGTGTTTAATTCCTTCATCAACAATGTGGGTCTTATCGACCTTCCTATGGGGGGTCACAAATTTACTTGGATGAACAAAGCCAGATCGAAACTAAGTAAGTTAGACATATTTCTTATTTCTAAAGAGGTTCTTTCTTTGCTCCTTAACATTAAGATTATTTCTCTTGATCGTTTGTGGTCGGACCACACTCCTATTCTTCTTCGTTGTAATAAATGTGACTTTGGTCTGGTTCTCTTCAAAATTTATCACTCGTGGTTCACTCGGGAAGGTATTGAAGAGGTCATCATCTCTGAATTCAACAACCTTGCAAATCTTGCTGTTGGTAGAAAGCTCCTTTTTCATGAAAAACTAAAAGAGTTGAAACCTAAGATCAAACAATGGGTCGCCATCACCAAAAGTAACGAAGATACTTATAAGCAGGTAGTTATGAAGGATTTAAGGATTCTTGATGACAAGATTGATGTTGGTCTAGCTTTAAGCGATGATCGTGATGCGCGTATTAAAATCCTCCAAGAAGCTGATATCCTATCAAAATTTGATGTTATGGATACGATTCTAAAGGCTCGTGTTAAATAAGACGTTGAAGGGGACAAAAACACCAAATTCTTTCACTGCTTGATCAACCAAAAATGAAGAAGCCAATCGATCAATGGCATTATGTATGAGGGTGTTTGGATCATGAATCCCACCCAAATCAAAGAAACGTTCCTCAACTTCTTTAAAGAGAAATTTAAAGCTAATGACTCTTCGATTACTTTCCCTTATACTCGTACTTCATCAACATTGCAACCTTCTGATCATGATTTTTTAATCTAATATCACCGTGGATGAAGTAAAGATCACGGTGTGGGAGTGTGGTAGTGACAAAGCTCCCGGTCTTGATGGCTATACTTTTACTTTCGTGAAGAGGTATTGGGACCTCCTTAAGCTCGACATCTATTAGTTCGTTTCCACATTCCTCACTTCTAAAAAGATACCAATGGGTTCCAACTCTTCTTTCATTACCCTCATTTCAAAGGTTAGTAACCCGATTCATATCAAAGATTTTTAGCCTATTTCTCTCATCGGTATTCATTACAAGATTATTTTGAAAATCCTTACAAATTGGCTCTCTAAAGTGGTTGGTAAAATTACTCGTTACGAACAATCCGCTTTTATTGAGGATCGTCAAATCCTTTATGGCAGAGGTTATAAATTGGTATAAAAAAGGAAGAAAAAGATGATGCTCTTCAAAGTCAACTTTAAAAAGGCCTTTGACACCGTAAGTTGGAAATATTTAAGACTTTATGCTTCATAACATCGGCTTTGGTTTAACATGGTGGTCTTGGATCAAATCTTGCGTTGATTCTTCTAGGACCTCGATCTTGATTATGGAAGCCCCACTTCCGAGTTTAATGTTAGGCATGGGTTAAGGGAAGGAGACCCTTTATACCCCTTCTTGATTATCATCATGGAGGGTCTTCACGTGACTATCACCAAATCAGTTCACTCAGGTTTGATTCCAGGTATAACTTTTAGCTCATCTAATATTACTCTTAGCCATTTGTTTTTGCCGATGATGTTGTGATCATTACGGAGTGGAGTCGGCACGATATGGATAATATTATTCAAGTTTTCCAGGTCTTCTATCTAGCATCTGGCCTCAAGATAAATATTCACAAGTCTAATATCTATGGTTTTGGTGTGTCTACTGAGGGTGTACATCTCATGGATCCTAACACTGGCTGTGCCACGGGTACATTTCCTGTTACTTATCTTAGATTGCTTATCGGGTGAAACATGTCTCTTAATGCAATTTGGAAGCTTTTGGTTGAGAAATTTAAAGCAAATCTATCTGGTTGGAAGGTTAATCTCCTTTATTTTGGTGGCTGCCTCACCCTCATTAAGTCCATTCTTGGTAGCCTTAGTATATATTATTTCTCCATTAAGCCCGCAACGGTTTTGAATTCTTTGGTGAAAATGCATGAAACCTTTCTTTGGGGCTGCTCCCAAGATTCTAAGAAATTAGCTTAGATGAAATGGCCTAATGTTGTTGCTTCATTCGAAAAAGGTGGTCTAAACATTGGAAGTTTAAAATCCTTCAATTTAGCCTTGCTCCACAAATGGCGTTGGAGAATGTTTGCAAACTCGAACACTCTGTGGGTTAAAGTTATTAAAGCTTTGCATGGGATGGAGGGCGATTTTGATCATAATGGGTGCAATCACAATGGTTTATGGGCTAAAATTGTTGGTTCTTCTAATTACCTGTATTCGAGCAACATCCTCCCAATGGACTCCATTCGTTTTCAAGTGGGATGTGGTTTACACACTCATTTTTAAAAGAAATACAATGTTTTTCAAGTATTGAAAATCTTTTTGAAGGTTCATTATAAACCTCTTTTTCAGCCATATATTTCTTTTTCAAAAGCTCAGGCTCAAGTTCCAAATACTTATTGTATTCATCAATAAAACTCTTTTCCATATCATCATATTTAACAAGATCATCATAAGAATATATATCAGTACAAACAATATCTTGAGAATTGATTTGCTCCAAAAGATGATCATTTTCGATTAAGAATTCTTTCTTTTCAATCTCAAAATACTTTCTATCCATAGAAGATTGTTCAACCTCGGTTTCCATTTGTTGAAAATATTGCTTTCATTTCATAAACCTCTTTGTAAAGACCTAGTTCAAAATTTTCGAAAGATTCTCTTAGAGATTTGAAAAATAGAATGACATCTTTTTCGAAAGCTCCTCTAATATGTTCAAACCCCCAAGTACCTTCATTTTGCCCAGTTACTTTGGTTCTAACTTTTATCACTTTATCAAAATTGTCAACATGACTTTTTTTTCTTTCAAAAGATTTTGTTTGACTATACTAGTGGATGGAAGTTAGCGAGGAAGATTATTTTGAATTGGTTCTAGTTGAACCGATGGCTTTTCATAAACAGTTTTAGAAATGGGTACCCAAAAGGCTTGTTTTATAGACAGTTATTTTTAGGAACAAAATGCTCATATAATTTATTCAATGATGTATAATCAATAGGAGTAATGTTTACTTTTTTCTGTTTTACAATCTAATCATTTTGTTTTTCTTTCATTTTCATTCTACTTTCTTCATCCAACCTTAAAGTCTCATCAGTATCAATCACAGAAATTGCATTACGTTTTTCAGGTAAGGCACTACCACTATATAACACAGGTTGTATGCATTGAGCTTTACAAAGATACAAAGGATTTTAATACCCTATAGCTGTTTTGTGAGTGTTATCATAAAAGACTTAAGGTTTCGTTAACATATGCATCGTTTGAACAGTTTGACTAGACAATGTTGTCAAGAGCTTTCTTTTTCTTTTCTAAATCCATGATTTCTTCGATGTATTTATCTTGTTTTTCATAAGACTCTTTTTTTCAAAACGTCCATTTGTGTTTTCAAATAATTGTTATCTTTAATATTTGCAGAAAGTTGCAACTTTAAGTTTTGAATCTCTTTTTGAAAAGCGTCAAAATTTGCATTTCGATCAACGATTATACCTCACATTTGAGAATCAATAAGTTTTTCTTGGTCTGTTAATTCAAATTTCTGTCTTTATCCAAACAATTTGACCATTTCTTTGTATCGTTCAAGCTCAACGGTCAATGATTCATTCATAGTCTTATTCTCCTAATTAACCGCATTGTATTTTGCTACTTGGTTAGACATTTCATCAATTACAAATATTATCATAGTATTGTCGTGTTCAGGAGAAGTGGTACTTTGAACAATTTCACTGTCATTTTCTTTCATATATTGATCATAGGAAATAACATTGTTGTCACTTGTAATGTCAATATGTGAATCGTCAACGAAAATGGGTTATTCAGAATAGTGCATCTCTTGAACACTTTGATCAATCACATTATTATCTTGATAAGTGTCGTAATTTTATACCTCTGAGAGAACATATGAATCATAAACAGAGAGAGTTGCCATGAAGACTACACTTGCTGTAGGTGCTTCATCACAATCTGAGTCGAATGCATCAAGATCATCTGTTTGGAAGATAGCAGTGGTCGTTAGTGCTTCAACATCTGGACCTGAATCAAATATTTCCCATATATCTGCTAAAAATGCAAGTTATTCTTCATCTAAAATAACTCCCAGTTCCTGAGCTTGTGTTAGGAGCATCTTTTCCTTAAACAATTCTGAATTATATGCCCTCCTTGGTTGTGTACACTGTTTTGCAACATGATCTTCACCTTTGTAGTTGTAGCATCGAATGTCCCTTGATTTGTTTGCAGTAACATTTCTTGTGTTCTTGATAACCCCTATTCCGGTAGCTTTTCCTTTTGCAAAATTCCCCGTATAACTCTGATTATGTCATCTTTGAACATTTTGCATTATTACCCGACCATCTTGAATAGTAGCTTGGTTCCTTGGATTAGAAGAAGTCCTGAGTTGATTGTTGGTGAACAACTGGTGCTGGATATGATTGTTGATGAAAAACTGGTGCTTCATATGGTTGATGATGAACAACTGGTGCTTCATAAGTTTGTTGTTGTATAGGAGGTAAATAGAATTGTTGTTGTGGAGGAAATGCTAAAAACTATTGATTATACTATGGTTGGTTGTACTATTAAGTGTTGTAGAATGGAGTTGAAGTATGTGAGTTAACAACTAAAGCAAGAGGTTCTGATCATTCAAACTTCATTAGCATGGGCCTCATGTTGCCTTAGATATGCATATAACTGATCAAAGCTTGCATTGTGCATATTTTTTGCTAATTTGACATCTGTAACAAACTTACTCTATTATGGCTAAAGATTATTCACAAACTTTGTACTAACTTGAAGTTTTTGCATTATCATCCCAATAGTGTTCATGTCATTAATCAACTTAGCAAATCTTATGTAATATGAGTGAATGGTTTCTCCATTCTCATATGTGAATCTATCAAACTCATTATACAGCTTTGATTCTCGTTCTTGCAGCGAGAGTTCTGAACCTTCTATAAGCACTTTAACTCTGTCTCGTATCTCCTTAGCAATTGTGTGATGATTCATAAGAGTGTAAACATCTGGTGGTAAACCCTGAAGAATGATATTAGTTGCTCTTATGTCACAGGCTTCACGTATCTTCTCTTCAAGTGTGAGATCAGTTAAAGTTCTCTCTCTTCTTGAAGCATATGTATTTGGAGTTACTGGGACTTCAACTGTTCCAAACTTAAATAGGCCATTTTTGACTGAGTCAAGAAGCTGTTTACCATATTCTTTACCTTGTATGTATAGTAACATATGACTCTGCCATGAATCATACTAACTTCTCTCGAGCATAGGAGGACGGTTCTCAGCTCTCGTAACAATAACATTCTCAGCCATAATAGACATAATGACTTGATTGATGTGTGAAATGATATTACAGAATCGTTGCAATGATTAGTGAGAGTTGTATTATTTTGTTGTTGTTATAAGTGTTTATTAGTTGTCTTTGTTGCAATTTAAGTCTCTGAATTCGTTAAAAATATGGTCAAATAGCATGATAAAACTGATCAAATCGCCTAAGTAAAATGATCAAACCGCCTTATGAAAGTGATCAAATCGCCTTATCAAAGTGATCAAATCGCCTTATCAAAGTGATTAAATCGCCTGAAATTCTTACTCAAATCGCCTAGTAAACTTACTCAAATCGCTTGATTTTCTTACTCAAACCGCCTAGTAAACTTACTCAAATTGCCTGATTTTCTTAACTCAAATTTCCTGATTACGTAACTTAAACCGCCTAATACTTAAGTCAAACCGCCTGATTACTTAACTCAAACCGCTTGATACTTAAGTCAAACCGCCTGATTACTTAACTCAAACCGCCTGATACTTAAGTCAAACCGCCTAATTACTTAACTCAAACCGCGTGATACAATGATCAAACCACGGGCAA
Source organism: Tanacetum coccineum (assembly GCA_026074375.1). Taxonomy (NCBI): domain Eukaryota; kingdom Viridiplantae; phylum Streptophyta; class Magnoliopsida; order Asterales; family Asteraceae; genus Tanacetum; species Tanacetum coccineum. The sequence goes on from BQNB010093814.1 coordinate 11,300, forward strand.
GAACACGTCAAACCACGGGATTCGAACAAAATGACACGTGTAACAAACACCTAAAAACACAATTTTACACGTTTTTTCTTGAAATTATTTGCACAACTAAGTATCCCTAGGCTATATCTATCATAAAAATCAAACCCTATAACATTTTTAACAAAAAAATATGATTTTTTAATTTTTTCATGTATATGCCTAAAAACACAAGTCTTCGAATGATTTTTTGCAAGAAAAACGCACATAATCAACACATAATCATCTCATGGCGACTGATACTAAATTTAGAATACATATTTATCACACACCAAGATAGATTATGTAAGATTCTAGAGAAAGAAACACACTAAGTCTTATGAATAAATGAAAAACCAACACCCTCTCCATGTGTGGAGAGGGTTTATATACATTTTTTTGGTTGGGTGCCCATGGATACTCCATCGGTCGGCCCGATTACTTAACGATTAATTACTTATGTAAACTACGAGCTAACAACGTAAATACTGGAAGTGACTGAGTCTTTTCTAGAATCTTAACAGTCGGATAGTAAGGTAATCTGTGAGGTCAGCAGACTGTGACGAGTTTTAATGTTATGTGAAACGATATATGTAAAGTCATGAAAAAGTTTTAAAGACTATCGTATCACTCACGACGCCTTGGGAAAAATCTAGATACCATTGTATAACTCACAATGTCTTGGGGAAAGTTCTAGTATTTATATAAATAAATAGTGATGCTCTAGTAAATAAGCATAAGTAGTCAAAAAGCAAATCAAGTATTTATATAAATAGCCTTTATATAAATTAAATAGTAATGCTTTTGAAAATAAGCATAATTGTTCGGAAAGTATATGCGCACAGAAAGTGTGCAAGGCAATAAGGGGGGGTTTCAATGTATATAGCAGTTATAGTCTAGGTACTAAATACAACATTATTCTCTATAACCTTGGCTCTGATACCAATATGTAGCACCCCCAAATCGGAATAGCAGCGGAAAGCAACTAAGGGTGCTTCTTCATAGCACAAAGTTCAAGTCATAGAAAATGACCTTTAAATGAGACGTTTTTAAAAGATACACATTCGATAAATAAATTCAGAGTTTACAAAATAAGTGGTCCCAAACGTAACATAATACATAAACGTTTTTCAATTTTATCGAATGGTAAACATTGATGCATAAGTCCTTAAAACATGTCGTGCGACTCTTATGATCTAAGCCAAAGCTAACATCTTACAGACCTAAGATAAACATGCTAAAAACATTAACAAATAGTTGAGTAAAATTCATAGGTTTGTAATTAAAGCAGTGGACCACAAGATTTCAAGTAATCGTTAACTATTGTAACATATACAAAAGTCGTAAAGCATTTATTATTGTACTAAGCTCATGACACCAAAATGTTAACTTCATTTTCAATAAGTTATTTCAAAGATTTCCCAAGTAGTGTCATTTTACCTAAAGTTCTTAAATACAGTGCGTCTGTTTGCCTAACCGGTCAACCCGGACGGGAGATGTCAATCCCAATAGATCTATTCACAGCATTCGTGTTTATACACGGTAATTAATGGTTCATGATGTTAGGGGCTTTTTGACAATAGTGATACTTAGGCAATAATAATATCAGTTTAAGCATACATTTTCAAACACTTATGTCCATAGTAGAAATAACATGTATCTCCCCCAAGTTGTTTATTAAACAATTAAGTGAGTAAAAGTGGGCTATGAACTCACATCAAGCAAAGCAATAACAATAGTGAAAATAAGGCGACGGGAAGCCGAGAAAATCCTACAAACAACCTAAAATATAATGTTGCGTCTAATGTTTATAAACATCACTTCTATGTATGCAAATGAATTTTATAATGTTTTTATATCGATTATACCTTTGTACTTAGTGTTTAAAAAAAGTTTTTATAACGACAAGGACTAATTCTTTGACAACTTCGTAAAGTTAGTAAGCTCTAACTATAAATGTTGTTTGGTTTTTATATGATTATCCGACTTTAAAAGTCCGTTTCTCCTAAACCGTAAATGGTCACAGCTTGGTTATTATGCTCAAGGAAAGGTATTCGAGTCCACTAATTAGATATGTGGGTCCCATTGTTCTAGATTTTATATAAAATGTGTCAAATGACCAGAATGCCCTTAAGTGTCAAAGCTGTTTATTTACTACACAAAACAGTCCTACAAAAATGGTTGTAACTTCTAATCTACACGTCCGTTTTTGCCGATTCAAATCGTCACGTTCAAATTAAGGTGTACTACATTTTCTCTTTTTATCCGAACAAGTGGTTCTATATAAATCTATGAGTTTTTATTGATTGAAATCTAGTGTGTAAATGTAGAACACTTTTACTATTTATTTTCTAATTAAATAATCGGGCATTGTCACGGCATGTGCCACTCGGCGAATCAAATATAAGACATAGACCTACAACTACATATTTTTCTCCAACATTAAATACATACCAAGTTTTCCTAGAAATTAAATTTAGCTACTGATCATGATCTAAAACTGGCACAGAAAATAATTGATAAAAGCATGATTTCTAGGTTTTTCTTGTTTTAATTCTTAAGCACAATGTATAATCATGTAAAATAAATATATGTAACATGCAATAACATATGTAAAAGTATGAAAATAAAGATGTAAATGTTTCCTTACAAGGATTGTGTGGTGAATATAACAAGAACACTACTAATTTAAAACCACCAACTGAATTTTCTTAAGCTTCCAAATCAACTCTAAACCTTGTTTACTCTTGATCTAACTAGCCAAGAACTCATGCAAGACCCTTACTAATAATCAAACTAAACCTAAGAGACAATGAGATTGGTGTTGTTTATGGTGCAAAATGAACCAAGAACACTAGCTAGGATTACTAAACCTTTCAACCTTGATAATATGAGCTAGTAAAAATAACAATATTTGGTGTGGTTGTGGTGGTGTGTTTCGGCTAGAACAAGGGAAAGGGAGAAGTGAGTGTATGTGATTTAAGTGTATGAATGAATGGAAGTTGGATGTTAAGTATCTAAGCATGCAAGAGGTGGACAACATGTGCCATAAGTGAAGTCTTAAGTGTGGATTAGTATTACACTCATGGGACAAGTGTCCCATAAGGTGTATTATGGTAAGACTTTTGATAATTAAATTGCTAAGTGTAGGTAATAATAAGGCTAAGGTGCAAAGGTGATGCATGCTACAAAACGTGCAAAGATTACGTAATAACAGGAAATAAATTTACGACATATAAAATATATACGTAAGATGATAAAAATGCATAAAACATGTAGACTAAATTTAGTCTAGAGCCGGGTTCATATTTAATGTACGTGTTGCGACGTACGCGGGTTGGCCTATCCGGCTACCCGTAAAAGTTTAGTTTACGCGAAATTAAAATTAATATTAAAACTACGAGGATAAAAAATGACCTAAAAAATACAAACTGTTAAACAGAGTCAATGTATCCATTTTATGGATTTTGGCTATCATTTGTTAGTTTAAGTGTTGTGAACGTTTATTTGTCATCGTTAAAACATAAAGAAGATCTTAGTCAATGTTGCTCAACACATATCATCATCATATGGGTCGTAGTCGTCATCCACTTCATTTTCCATCCATTGTTCCAACAAGCTATTCAGACCATATCCAACCCCCATTAGTTTTGATGTCAAATAACTTGCAGTTTCATTATCAACTGGTTCAACTTCATCGTCGCTACCCAAATTATCTGGATAATCAACCCTTTCCAGTGGTTTCCCGATATCATCCACAAGCACAAGTTTACCCTTCAATATATGTTTTTCAAAAACATTAATCCTTTCAACTAGAAGGGTAGAACTTTTCCCCTCCTCTTGCGTACTAGAAGTAGTAGCCTTACTACCCTTTCCTACTTTCTTAATAATCGGATTTTCATCATTTAAAGCCGCAAACGACTTACTAAGAGAAAAAAAACTATAACCATTATTGCTTGGTGACTCTTTATTGTAACATGATGTCAAAGCCTTATTTCTACCAACAAAAGAAGTCATCTTTATAGAGTTACTCGTCACATCATTTGATTGCTTTGCTTTAGGGCGATACTGGGTTTTTGGCTTCATTGAAACTGGTTTGAAGTTTTTGTTGCCTCCATTATTACCACCTGATTTGTTCCTTTTCACTTCAATAAAACCTTCATCATCAGCCCTCGATGTCTTACCCTAGCCTTTATCCATTCAATTCACTACTCGTTTAGAAGTAGCTATTGGACAATCAATAGGTGGGTGACCAAATATCAAGAATGTACTACAACGATGAGGTTCCCACTTATATTTAATATTAAAAGTTTCTTTCGTATAGCCATTTCCTTCAAGGTTTGGAATAGCCATCACCAAATTATCAGTAAAGGCATTACAAGCATTGATTTCAATCAAATTCTAGCATAACTGCTCCGACCCTATGATTCCAAACATATGGAATTCATATATAAATCTAGCATCATTGAGATACCAATTTTCATAGCTATAAAGCTTAAACCATCCGATGTGTATGCAACCAACGACACATCATGAAATTTCACCCAAACTGGAACATGTGACAATTCTTCTTTTAAAGAATCACGTAGCGCGACCATTTGTTAAGAAAAATAGGGATTCCACGGATCATCCATGAACCATTGCGAAGCACATAATTAATACCCTCGATAGATGCAAGCTTAAAAAAACCTTTTACCATCGTGGCCCTCTTGAATCCATATGTTTCCTAATTGTTGCGTATAAACCATTCAACAACAAGAAATGCAAGCCTTTTACTGATAAAGTACCCATATAGCAAATTCTTCATTCCATCATTGACCTCATGAAATGAAGCCAAACGTAACCAAACGTCATAATCAACATTATTTGGCACATTAGCTTTGAGTTTCTGAAGATCAGCCTTTGTAGGATATTGGATATCATCACACAATAGAATGGTTAGTGGATTAGTTGAATGTTAGTGTTCTTTGACTTGTGGCTTAAACTTGTTTCTTTAATATTTTCATTGAATGTGATCTTGAGCTTTCTTGAGTTCTTCAGCCAAACATAATCTCTAATCATCATCTTGTGATATTGTGTTCGATCGTACTTCTTCATTCCATCATAACTTCATTACTTTGACATGATGAGGAAGAATAATATCAGAGTTTGCGGAAGCATTAAAACCTTTACTTAAACTTTCATGATTTCTACATAAGTGTTAGTCGAGTATGAGCATGCGGTTATGAACTTGACTTTGCTGGAACAGGGTATTTCCATCTCTATCTTTATATGAACCTGTAATAAAACAGTTAGTAATAAAGAGAAAATTGATTTTAAAATCAATCGACATGTTAATTATAAAAATGTTTTTGCAATATATCAAGAGTTTTAAGTGTTTATCAAAAATCTGCAATCGTCAATTTATATACAGGAACAAGTTTGATTCATGTAGAATCGCACCATCTTTCCTTTCCAGTTGTCACAAGTTTGATCCATTTAGGATCTCACAAGTCACCTACCAAGAGCTTATTTGATGTTGGCTCTAGCAGGATTTCTATCTTAACTGTGATACTTAGGTATCACTCGAATGTTCTGGCAATACCATAAGGATAATGTGTAGGACTCTTATGATAATTCTTGTTTTCACATTGTGTGAAGAACAAGTAAAATAGAATAGTGTCCTAATGAGATTAATTGATGATCTCTTGTTTTCAATTATGCGTTTTGGTCTTAGTGATCGGGGGCTGGAGCGGACTGCCACCTTTTCAATATTAATTAACTCGGAGTGAGAAAGTCAATAGATAACGTGTTTAGTCTCAGTGAGAATTGAAACAGAAATCTTTTAAGAGATTCTGAGTGGCTAGGGAGGGTTGTGCATTGCATCACTGGGTCCATGATGACTTTCTTCAATGTCAACAATCATATTTGTGATTTTGACAGCAGATGTATTGACCTGGTTTCTGCCTAAGTGTATGGAGGGCTTCTTTCTTTTCACCCTTTATCCTTACAATTCTTTTTCATTCTTCAACCCCTTCAGGGCTTACCGAGACTTCATGACTAGTACCTTGTTGGATTTGTTCCAGTACTAGCTCCATCTCAGTTGGCACTATTCCCTTGTTTTCGCTTTTACTCCTTTTTTATGTCATACCTAAGGACTTCTACACTAACTACTGGATTGTCCCTAGGTAGATCCCTCCAGTTCTGGCTGGATCATAGAAACTAATACCTAACCTTACCAACCTTATACCTCCGATAAAATTAAATACATGGTTGGTCTTTTTGGTATAGTTCACCTTGACATAAAACCAATTAAAAAACTCAATCAGGTACTTGTGATATAAATATCAAAACTTTTAGTACCTCGATTGTTTTTTGAATTTTCAGAAATGCTCCCCCTCAACATGTTCATTGATTAAATGAAAATGTTTAGCACAAGGAGGATGGAGTACACTTATGAGTCCATAAATCACATTTTTATTAGTTTACATATTTTAATCACTTTTTCCCCCCTTATCAAAAATTTCAAATCCTTTGACATTTTAGATATCAAATGATTTAAATATGTTAGAAAATTTAGGAGAAAGAATGTGTCAATTATTCACAAGCCGATAGTGGAACATCTTAATGCTCCCCCTCAAACTATGTTGGTATATGTTAGTGTCATGTAAGCAAAAGTTTTGAAAGATTTTGAGTTTAACGAGAAACTCATGAAAAATTTATATGATGACACATAACACCTGAAGATACACTACTTATATTATGCAAGATATATTATACAATGTAAGATGATGTTGACCTGAATATCGAAAAGAGAAGATCATTCCGTTCTTGAGATGAGTCGGTAGTCAACATCTCTTAACCTTCCACTGATAAAGCTTTCCAAACTCCTGAAGATTCTCCTAATCTTGAGCCGTCTCTTAATCACCTCCATAAAGTCTTTACTCCTCCTGCAATCATCCTCTGACCAGATTCTACTTTCCATGCATGGATTGTATTTGAACAGCTTGAAGTCTTTAACCATGTGATCCAGCTTTTCTAAAATTCTTGTCAATGTGCCATCACTGAACTTGTGCACCTCAGTCTCTCGCATCATCTTCTTTTGATCATTTCTGCCTTTGTAGATTACCGCCCTCAGCTTGTTGACTATGGTGTAATCTTCTCTGAACAGAAAGTAAGATGCATCCCAATCTGGTTAAGTGAGATTGAGTTTTGTTTGATAACTTTCAATCCCGAGCTGCATATCTTCTACATGTTTTCTGATGACGATGTTCCTTATCCACAGGTTGACTGCATTAAAGAGATGAACTTTGTCGGCACCAGATAAATGATTGAGCTAGCCTTGAAGATGAAGTAGGTACGGATCTTCAAAATCATTCGGATGCAGATTTTTGAAGTCAGCTTCTGATATCTTGTATTCCTTGTAGTCAGCTCTGCGAAGAACAATCTCTTTTAAGAAGGTATAACCATATCTTTCATAAGTCTTGAGACTGATAACATTGAGAATCCGCATGTGAGATCTGACTACCCCACGATATGAGGGAGCACTGTGTCTAGTAATGTAGAATTCCTTGCGTTTAAACCACCAGTGTGTGATATCATAGGCTACACTAATGTCGTATTCCTATTCACTTTCAATCCACAATGACGGTATGAGTTCTTCTAGCCCAAAGTCTCGATAGTAAGCTGCTTTCAGCTTGGAAATTGAGAGAGCGTTACTTCTTTCTTGGCTGCCTAATACAAGGTATTCTAGATCCTTATTGAAGAAGAATTGTGGTTAAATTGTTAGCTGACCAGGTGGGCCTCCTAGAGGTAAAGGTTTACCCACATCAGGTACAAGCCGGTTACCCTTTGGATTAACCAAATCGATATGATTAGTAAGCAGCAGGTGACACTCTTCCATCTAAAATTGAAGTGAAATGTTGTTCGAATGAAACACTCTGACTACCTTATATGTTGAACCCTCTAGATTAGCTTTATTGAGCTTCGACTTCCCAATCTGTCGGCAATACCATTTGATGAATAAGCTTATATCACTAGTTTTCTGAAGTAGCTTGTTTTCTTTAGGGTCTTGATACGAGTTAGCAAATGCGTTGGCCCAGTTGTTCTCAGGTTCGGGTAAATCATTTGGAGGAATGACCCAATCTGGTTCTGGAGTTTCCGGTCTGTCTTCCTCTGGTACAGGCTCCAACCAATCTACTCTGGTCTTGATCTTAGGAAGATGTGCAGTATCGGTGTCCTCTGAATATGAGATATTCACATCATCTGGTATAGGCACTTCATCAACAGGTTGTTCAAAATGAGGAATGGTCTTCTGCTTGGAGGAGCTGGATGGAGCTTCTCTAGTGTCAGAAGTGTTCTAGGCTGAGGACTAAGGAGCTGGAGGCTGTTTTGAGCCTAAAGCATCAGAATCGTGCCTTTTCTTCTTATTACTTTGTTCAGACTCTTTTGTAGGAGGTGGAGGAGGATCTTGATCATCCCAGCATCTTTTCCGTGACTTGTCATTTTCTGCGAGAAAATCGTCCTGATTTTCACGCTCCATAGAGGCCTCTAGAGCTTCATAAAGAGCAACATGTTCAGGTTGAGATCTGTAGGAACCACTTTCAAACATTCGATCATGAAGAATTTCTTTCATGTCAGCTTCGGACAGATCTCTGAAGCGTTCTTTAAGTAGAGCTTGAACTGCTATTTAGATAGTCTCTTTGACAGCTTCATTGACATTTTCATTGATCATATAAGACAGATCCCAAAGCTCCAATGTGAAGACCCTGGATGACAGACCTTGAACCGTTTTGTCCTGAAGCTTGAGTCTCTTCTCAAAGTTTGCACATACTTGTTTCAGTGCTGAGACATGAGATGCTAGATCAGGATCTGAAGAGCTTTGTTGTGGAAGAGGTAGAAGTGGAAGGGTTGTTGTTGTAGTCGCTTTTGTAGCGGTAAAGATTGGAGCTTGAATGGTAGGAGATACAGGTTTTGGAGGTGTGAGATCAATAACAGGTGTGGATAGTGGAAGAACAGAGGAGGACGCTTGATGAATCAGAACGGTGACCATGGATTTGACTTTAGTATCCATATTTGATGTATCACTGAAGTTAAAGAACTGATCACTGAAGTTAAAATTATTCAGATTCTTCATGGAAGACAGAGTCCTAGTTGAGCTTAGTGGATTTTCCAAGTGTACATGTTCCTTATCTGTATGCTTTAAACTTTCATGTACTTGAGGATACACAGTGGAAACAAAGTCTTCGTGCATGGGCTCAGGGTTTGGTCTAGCAAGAGCCACATGACTTTGTCCAAGGTTTGGTCTAGCCTGGTCTTCTTCTGTAAGAACACACTCTGGTGGTGGTCTAGACTCAAGTGTTTTACCAGGGTCTGATCCAGCCTGGTCTTCATCCACTTCACCAGTCTTTTCCTCTAGATTCATCGGGTTAGCCACATCTTCTCCTTGTTCTTCAACAATATTCAGGATCTCAGTATCTCCTTCACTGTTCGTTTTATCAGTTTCAGCACCTGTTTCTGCATCTGTGGGAGACGGAGTATCACGGATAATATTAGCGGATGTATAATCCTCATGTTATGCAGAGGGCCCAGTAGGGGCATCTTAGTCACTAGGATTCGCCTATGAAAAGTGTATTGATCTGTGGTACTTGTTTTCTTAGGTGTTTGCAGTTCTAACAATGATTGTGCAACCTGTTCATCTGTAGCAATCCCTTTCCCTTTCCCTTCAACAATAGGGAGTTTTTTAGTGATACCTGAGGCTACGGTTTCACGAAAATCAACACCGCCAACAAGAGCTTGACCATGTGCCTGAAATAATTCCAGACTCATTTGAATAGCTCGTTCGACATCATATTCTTCACCTTCACCTTGAGGTCCAAGTTTATGGTGAACCTCTTTATCTTCATCAATAAGCTTGAGAGGACTCTTTCCTTTGCGAATGTTCCTTACTTTACCTCTTTTGGACTGCTTAGCAGGTGAGGGCTCTAAAGGCTTTTCCTATGCAACCTTAGGTTTCTTTGCTTTAGCAGGTTTGGATTGCTTATTAGACACTGGCTTGGATTGCTTAGCAGTTGTAGGCTTCTTAGACTGATCGGCTTTAGATGTTGCCTTCTTTCTTCCCTATGCTGCAATTTTACGATCATGTTTTTGTAATTAATTCCAAGTAAGCGTTGTAGTACGATGCGTTCCTAATGTTGTCCATGATCAGCTCCTTAGGAATTTGCATTCCAAATACTTCATCTTCTTCGCCTTTAGGGACGAACTTGAGATTTCCATGTTTGTGATCTTCTTGAGCAAGATGAAACGGAGAAGCAAACCTTTGGTAAATGTTGTGTGTTCTTCCCAAATATCAGATGATTAACTTTTTAAACTAACAATAAAGAATAACATGAGATTTAGTCTTCGTCCCCTTCTGAGTAGCAATGCCCAAATTGGCCTTATCAGCGAGAAAAGTATGGATAGCTTGTACAAATTCTTCCCACATGAGTTCAGCATAGTCAACATTTGTACTGATAATAATACCCCAAAGCATCTAAAGAACTAGATATCTGGGCCTATCAAACCCAGAAGTCTTGTCTATGAGACATTGATTGATCATCGACAATATTGCTCTCCAAGGCTGATATAGGTTATTCACCGTCATTAGTGAATTTCCTTTGTATAGCCCAGCTCATTCACAAAGTCCATGATTGCATCCCCTGGCGGAGGTGACACAAACTGACGAACTTGATCAATGGGAGTTATCTCTAAAGATTCCCTTAGAAGATTTGCGTCCAGTATGAACCGGTTTTCATCCAACTGAAAACTGTAAGCTCCAGTCTTTGCCTCATATGTAAGGATATTCCAGAACTGTTGAATGTAGATAGTTGGAACAGAAGTTGAGGCAGGGAATGCTCTGAAGAAATTTGTGTTTTGCAGAATATCTATAGAGATCTGAAAGATTGGGTTTCTTTGCTTCTTTTGAAGATCCAAGACAAAATTACTCTTTCCAATAGGCACCCATGCAGCAAATGGTAGTATCTGATCGTCAAATCTTGTGGGAGTAGGAGCGAGAACATTCTTATTAGCCATGTTATCCACACAAGAATATCAACAAAGATAGGCAGACATAGAATATATTTGATGTTAGATGAGAATATTAGTCATGATGATTGACAAATTTCGATTGATTACGGTGAGATTAAGTCAAGTATGATGGAATATTTCACATTGAGTCGGTGGTCATGGACTTGGGTCTAAACAGAAGTCAACATAAGTTAACATCAAACAAAGGTCCAGAAAATATCTGTTGAACACAATCACAAGTTAACAAGGCCCGGATGGGAGTTAACTGAGTAATTGGGACTTTGGATTGGGCCTTAAGAGGGTATTGGGATTAATGGGCCAAAGTAATTCTAGCCTAAACCGCTACCCACTTGACACCAAATCGCTATCAGGTTTGACAATCAAACCGCTATGGGGTAAGTCTGACAAATTGCTACGAGATGGTTTGATCAAACCGCTATGTAGTGATTCGGCCAAACAGCCATGTGGAGGATTTGTCAAACCGCTATGAATATTTAATTAACTTAAATCAAACTGCTATGACCAAACAGCTAGAATATTTTACTTAACTTAATCAAACCGCTATGACCAAACAACTTTGAATATTTTATTGAACTTAGTCAAACCGCTAAGACCAAACAGCTACGAATATTTTATTCAACTTAATCAAACCGCTACCTGATAAGAAAAATTCAAAATAGCGGTTTAGATTATTTTAATAATAAAAATAATCTTCATCAAACTGCTACCTCATAGCGGTTTGCCTGCTCATATTAAAATAATAAGTAAAATCAAACCGCTATCAGGCAAATTCTGCAAACCGCTGTCAAGCATTTTCCATCAAACCGCTATCAATAAAAACTACCAAACCGCTATCTAGAACATATAGCAAACCTCTACCAATAATAAAAAAGCAAACACATTTCAAGCACTATGGGACATGCATTCATGGCATCCAATACATTCCTAAGTATAAACATTATCTCACAAAGACATTACAACAACAAGCAACATCAGTTGAGTATCAAAAGTCAACCTATAATCGAAAATCATCACTAATTGGACATCAAGAGATAGGGAATCAAAGTTGGACAACAAACTAACATCATCTAATCCTAGACAATATATCCCAACAACAAAGTCATCATTCCAAACACTCTCCTAGGTTTTGATCAAAAACGAAAGAAAAATCAATCATAAAGCACACATACGTTTGATCTATAGATAAACATACATGGATAAAAGATCACAGACCCTGACCGCACCTAAACCTAGTTACCAACACATTTTCAAACAACATTATTAATTTAGAAAACCCTAAGACCTATATCTAGAGATTGACGAAAATTTAGTATAATTTGAATCAATTCCTATACATAATAGATAGCTCCAAGGTTATAGAACAATAGTTGATCATTACCTTAGCAAGAAACGACCTAGAAATCGAGATTTGAGGGTGGCGAGTTGTTGGTGGCGGTTTGAAATAGTGTGTGTGTGATTTGACAGTTTGACCGAATGTTGTGGGTTTGACCAATTTGCAAAACCGCCACCCTTTTATACCAAGGGTTTTTGGAATTGGCAGACTAAGTCCCTATAACTCCTTTTATTTTCGGTTACAAGTATTTTAGGGGTTAAGATAAGGTTCGATATTGGCACAAATGGTACCTATAGATTAATAAAGAAAAGAAACATTTAGCACATTGCACATAGGTCTCTAAACTTTATAGCAAGAGACAAAATTGGCCCTTTGAGTTAAAATAAATTAACTCCCCCTCAAATTATCACCCCAGTTAAATACAAAACTTTTTTCCGTTACTTTGAGACCCTTTAGATGAGATAAATTTTGAAGTCACACTCCCCCTCAAACAATGACCCATTTTCTATTGAAAGAGTTGTAGTCGTTGTTTGAGTTGAAAATTTTATTTTTAAAGCACGAATTGATTGATTTTCAACAACACTTGTTCCACCGTGTTAAACACAAATAATTTTTGAAGAATCATAGAAGAAAAATTATTTGGTTATAGAAAAGGAAGACTTCTCTTCCGAAAGAAAAAAAATACACTGAAACATACATTAATCTCATGATGCATGGATATAAAGTAATCCATGCCCGAGCAAAATTAATTACCCATTGTTAGGAACAGCTATCTTTTTGGCGACATGCTTTCCTTATATTGAAAAGCGGGTTGCAGTCTGAAATAACTGCAAGCCATGAAGACATGTTTTAAAATTGTTTGAACTTCTGCTCGAACTTCATTTAAAGACCCGTGTCATTATTGAATGACATTTCTAGGTCTGTAAATGTTATCGATTTTCAGAAGACATGTCTTGAAAAATATTTTTGGTATTTTCGATTTTTCTAATTTTTATGGTTTTTGTAGATTTTTTATTTTTTATTTTTCTTTTTGTTTTTAAATATATACATAGGATACATGAATACCATCCTTTACTCATCCTCCCCATCTTGAAGATGTTTAAGAGTTTCCGGGGACATACTCTTCATTCCAAGTCGCGGGAGTAGAAATTCGAAATGCTCTCTTAGCAATGCCTTAGTGAATATGTCTGCAAGCTGATAATCCATTGTCATAAAGTAAAGTTCAACCACGCCGTTCTATACTTGCTCTCTTATGAAATGGTAGAGTATGTCGATGTGCTTTGACCGGGAGTGCTAGACATTGTTGCAGTAGAGGGCGATGGCACTTTAGTTGTCATAATACAGAGGTATATTATTGAATGCAAAGCCGTAGTCTGTAAGATGTGACCTCATCCAAAGTATCTGAGCACAGCATCCAGACATGGCAATGTATTCAGCCTATGTGGTTGAGATAGCAGTGCTTTTCTGCTTCTTTGATGACCAGCTCACTGATTTGTCTCTAAGAAACTGAGCACTTCCTGATGTACTTCTCTTTGTGTCTTGACAACCTGCATGGTCAGCGTCTGCATAGGCCGTTAGTGCCATAGCGGTGTCCTTCAGATACCAAAGACCCCAGTTAATGGTGCCTCGAAGGTACCAAAAGACCCGCTTAATTGCCTCAAGGTGCTTCTTGGTAGGCTTAGCCAGATACCTAGCACGCATGCACACGGCAAATACCAGATCTAGTCTACTGGCAGTGAGGTACATTAATGAGCCAACCATACCTCAAAACCGAGTTTGGTCAACTGGAATCCCTAAGGGGTCCTCATCCAGTTTTGATCGATCAACCATTGGTATATCTACATGGTCAGACATATCCATTCCATATTTTGTTAATATTTCAAGAGCATATTTTGATTGATTAATAAAGAAGCCTCCGAGACTTTGAGAAACTTGTAATCCTAAGAAAAATGACATTTGCCCCATCATTGACATCTGAAATTTTAAACTCATTTCTTTGGAAAATATGTCACGAGCTTTAGGATCAGTCAAGGCAAATATGATATCATCTAGATAGATTTGAACAAGAAGAATATGTTTGCTTGTTTTTTGGGTGAATAACGTAGGATCCACTACACCCTTGGAGAACTTGTTATCCAGAAGAAACCTTGATAATGTGTTATACCACGTCCTTGGAGCCTGCTTTAGACCATAAAGAGCCTTCTTCAGACGATAGACGTGTGTTGGGTGATTTGGATCAACAAAGCCCTCGGGTTGACTGATGTAGACTTCTTCTTTTAGCTCGCCATTCAAGAATGCAGTCTTGACATCCATCTGGTAGATGATCATGTTTTTGCTGGCAGCATTTGCAATGAAGATTCTAATATCCTCTATCCGTGTAACAGGTGCAAATGATTCCTCAAAATCAATACATTCCTCTTGTCGATAGCCCTTTGCTACTAACAGTGCCTTGTTCTTCAAAACATCACCATACTCATCTGGCTTTACTTTGTAAATCCACTTGAGAGCGATTATGTCACACCCCGCCAAGGCGGAAACACGAGGCGTAACATCATGGATATCATCACAAC
>BQNB010093815.1:3116-20540 GCA_026074375.1 Tanacetum coccineum
GAATGAGTTTCACTAAAATAAGGAACGTTTTTTTTGTCATGAAAGTCAATAACGAAGGAGCTATACTCCATAAAAGTTGAACTATTTTTCAGAAAATATAATAAATTTCCTACACACATTTTGGGTAAACATACTTGCTGTTAGAAAGTTAATTTGGTGTTTTCGGGCGTCTTCGGGTCCGTTTGAGCTATAAAAACCTTAGCGAATAATAGTGTATTACTTATAAATTATTAAGGCGCATTAGAAACTTTATAAAAGCGATATTTCGTAAGGGTTAAAAGTTTACTAAAAATGGAAAGTGTTGAAACCTAATTGTAGGCTTCATAGATCGTTTTGCCCATCTAGGATATAATAACATTGAATGATATAAAGCACAACGGAATAACAAATAAGAACATCAATGTTATCACAAGGTTTTCTTTATTCATACTAATAAACTATAAACTATTCGACTTTAATCAGTCGACTATGCTATCTAGATAACTAACTATTACACAAACTAATAAGCTAACTATTAGACTCTCATTGGAGAGATCTAACTATGATGGATAATAAAACTATTCACCCTAATACCCTTTATATAGAGGGATATTAAGGCTTACAAAGGAAGCTAATTAATTATATTAGGAAGCTAATTAAAACTAATTAAAACCTTCCTTTATCTTTGATATTCTTTGACTTTTCAATTCCTATCTTCATGGAAATCTTCCAGTTTTTAATTCTTCCATATGTAGAATACCAAAGTGTCATATTAATCCCTTGTTGTTTCATTCGTCTTCATTTATGCATATGTAATTTTGTAATCATCAAATCTGAGATCCCAACAATCTTCCCCTATTTGATATTACAAAACAATCTTCATGTATGAAACAATCTTCAAAGCTTCCCCTTGAAATAAGATCTTCTTATACATGTCACCACTTTAAAATAAGTTGCAAACCATATAGTCTTCTTCCCCTTTTGTAATCATTAAATAGGGGTCATCTGTAGATAAGCAACTTGTGAACACTTCCCTTAAGTGGTACATGTAGATGGTTAAATATGTTAACAATAAGCTTCCCCTGAAATCATGTTAACCATCTTTTGAATCACGAACTCAGTAGGCTCCAAGTGGTAATTATTGATGAAAATCATCTAAGTGCAATAACATCATCCTCTCTTATGTGATTGTTGCCTCAGCCGGCGATCTACTTGTAATCCTTGTTTGTACGCAACAAAAAGGTTACCCTTGTCACATAATTGATTAAAAATCCATTGCATCAAATGTCTTCATAATACTCTCCAAACCATAAACTTTATCATCGTTCGAGACCCAAATACGTCTAACAACCCAAAAAAATTATGTCATCCGATATCTGCCAAAGCTAGCAGTATAGACTGGATATGTCGGATAGAGCTAACAGTAGAAACTGCTTTAACTAGCAGTATTAACAAAGCAAGCCAATTAACAGTACCACTTCTACCTGTTAATTTCGTTTAGGCCCCATATCAAATAAAAACGCATGAGCTGATAACCATTTGACCCAAATACTAAATCATTGTGTATAGAAGATCCATTTGTCCCATATATTAAAATCAGCCCAAATTGTTATAGTAGTCGAATGGCCCTTATTAGCCCATTTTCGAGAGCGTAACATCGTTAGGCCTGCTACAACAAAAATATAATAATACGCCACATGTAGGATTCGAACAACCGATCATGAGGAAGCAATTCTTAACAACAAGTGCTTAACCATCTGCGCTACATAGCCAGATGCATTATTTTTCATCTTATGTAATATATATTCCTTCCTTCCAAGCTTAGCAACAAAATATCTGTCACAAGATTGTTACTAAAGTGTCACTGATTTTAATTCTCCTTCCTCCCATTAATATTAGTGAAACTTTTTCTGTCGCTGAACTGTTACTAAGTCATCACTAATCCAGCAGTATTAAAAATGGGCGAGCAATATTAACTCAATACTCTACCAGTATTAAGTTCCAAACACGCAGCAGTACAAACGATTAAAAGAACAGCAGTATTAACGTAACCACAAGCAACATGCTAATCACACATCTTCATCCGAACAACTATCAATATCAGATCCATAATCAATGAACATCAATCGCACCATCATTAGACCCATATTGATTACACCTGCTGTTTCTTCAAAAACACCATACAGCCATGAACAATCCTCCATTTAAAAAACAATACCACTTGTTGCTGTAACATGACCATGAAAACAAGTCACAGCCTGCTTGTTTCTAAAATCGATCATAGCAACCTTATTCGCGGGGCGGGGGTGGGGGGGGTGGTTGGTGGAGCGGGAAGGGGGGGGGGGCTCGGGTGGACAGGTGGGCGGGGGGGGGGGCGGGGGGGGGCGGTGCGGGGAGGGGGGGGGGTGGGGGGGTGGGGGGGGGGGGGGGGGGGGGGGGAGGTGGGGGGGGGGGGGGGGGTGGGGGGAGGGGGGGGGGGGGGGTGGGGGGGGTGGGGAGGGGGGGGGGGGGGGGGGGGGGGGGGGGGGGGGGGGGGGGGGGGGGGGTGGGGGGGGGGGGGGGGGGGGGGGGGGGGGGGGGGGGGGGGGGGGGGGGGGGGTGGGGGGGGGGGGGGGGGTGGGGGGGGGGGGGGGGGGGGGGTGGGGGGGGGGGGGGGGGGGGGGGGGGGGGGGGGGGGGGGGGGGGGGGGGGGGGGGGGGGGGTGGAGAGGGGGGGGGGGGGGGGGGGGGGGGGGGGGGGGGGGGGGGGGGGGGGGTGGGGGGGGGGGTGGGGGGGGGGGGAGGATCTTGTCAGTTTATTCTTTCAATACCAATTAGGGTTTATATCCTTGTGCACGTGTTCTTTCTTTTTCTGTCGTGATATAGCTGCTGTGGTGTGTCAACGTTCTTCACTTAATCAATTATCCGTGTTCTAGCCTTCCTGGTTGTTGTACGATTATACAACAGTAACTAATTTTTAAACGTTAAAGATGAAAAATGATTATCACCGCGTGATCAGGGACAAACCGACGATTTTCGAGAGGGTGTTGCACAAAAGAAATGTTGTGCTAATAAAAGTTACATTGTATGAAATTAAAGTAGATTTTTTTAATTTTTTTTTTGGGGGGGGGGGGGGTTACATACCGAATAAACAGCAGTTTTGAATATTTTTTTACACTTCGTGACCTTAAATCGGGTGTAGCCCGTGCCACACCCGGCACCTGGGTGGGTCCGTCCCTGCGCGTGACATGTATAGCTTGTACATAATACAATTTTCATTAACATACAAACAATGAACACCATAAAGAAAATGCATCCGTACTCACTAAATGTTTTCCTTAGTAAAAAGGGTAACGATCATTATGCACGATAAAAGTAAAAGTTTTGCAGTGTTTTAGAATCATCTGTTGTTTGATGTCTATTAATTTAATGCATGCATGATTCTTAAGTTTTGTTCAATACATATAGTACATAAGTGTTGGTTTTTGAATTTTGCAGCTCAAACGTGGCTCTTTCTTTTTAGATTGCTCACTAAGGCTATACAATTTGGGGTACAAGCAAGCAAGGAGCGCTTGCGGAAGTTGGCGTATGCAAAGACTCTTAGAATTGTGGTACGACGAGCAGAAGATGGTATGTGTTTGGGCCAAATTTTATAATAAATAACTATTGTCCTACATGTTTATACAGAGGATCATTTTATCTGATGCAGTGTTATTATTATATTCTAATATCTTTCACAAAATGAGCTTATTGGAAGCTATCTTTCTTTAAATGTTCACCCCTTGTTTCGACATTATTTACTTTCTAGTTTATTATACCAGCAAGTAAGATATTTTTCTGCGCTAGTCCGTGGTTTTAATTTGCTACAGGTACAACCAAGGGTTTAGAAAATTGCAATATGTTGTGACTTTGTTTAGTGATTTTTCACGGAAACTTTACACGTCTTTAATTATCTGGTATTTTTCTATTGTAGACAACCCGGAGATTGTGAAAAGATGGAATAATAAGGTACAAGAAGATGTTCAGTCAAGGTCTGCGCTTGTACAGTTTCCTGCATTTGCTATGCTTCAACAGGTATCATTTTGATGCTCATTAGATACTCTTATTATTTATCTGCAACTTATAAGAAAATCCAAGTGAATTACTGCTTAGTCTTCTACAAGTACCTACAATCCCAAGTTGGCAGCTTACTTTACTTATAGAATTGTAGTTACCGGACTATCCAAATCAGTAAATTTAGGAGGGTCTTGAGTGATCTCGTATGTATTTCTCAATAGCTAGTCCAGATTATAAAAGACTAGAATAGTCTTATTTGAAATATGTAACGAGTAAGGACACATTAAGTTTGTATATTTCGATGTTGTTATGGACTTACTCAATGCGTGATGTTATTGTGAGTCTTAAGTAAAAATATGTTTGCCCAATGTGGAATGTCGCACAACAAGATATGTTTGTGTGTATGCACTTGTTGCAAGACGTAAACCTTATGGACTTGAGGCACAACTGCCAACCTAAAGTAATACAGAAAATATCAGTCACTGTCTAGTAATTAGATGTGTAGATCATAATACTGATTGTATATTATATTAATAAATAGTTAAAATATAAACACTTATTTTGATAAATTTTAACATTTAGTAACAAAGTTATACTTTCATTTAATTAGTTAAGTTCAAGTGGATTGATTTAGAAGAGTATCGTAGATAACAAGTATCTCAATTTAGATTCATTATACTATAATGCAATAAAAAAAGACAGCATATATTTATGAGAATAATAGTAGGAGCAAAGGAATAGACTTTAAAGTTACTATTTAACTTCATTATTTGTTTCATGTAAGGGTAAGGGTATGCGGGGTATGTTGGACTAGATGATGTTGTTGGGGAATGATGGGTCGCATCATGTAGCCTTCTTTCGACCAACAGCATATGTAGGGTATAACGTCGGTATTGAATGATATCACGGTAAGTTTCGATCCTAGAATGTGCATATCGTGGTAAGATATCTACTTCTGGCCTACTTTATAAATAAGTTCAGTTATAACGGAGTTTCATTAAAAGTTTACTTGATTATAGCTTTCTTGCTATGTGGGACATGTCATTTCAAGTTGTGGTTGCAATGTTTGACAAACTAGGTAATCTTTTCTATAACTCTTATTTAACTGACACATCATCAACTGTAAGTGATTAATCTCAAGTCTTGACCCTAAATTCCTAAAGTTTCTGTTGGGATTTAATATCTAGGTAACCAAGTAACTACGAGTACGCAGCGGATTGGATCTAGTAATAGCATATGATTAACACGTATACAAGAAGTAAATAGAAAGCGTACCCTCATAGCTCAATTATCAAAAAACGAATAAGCGACTAGAAAAATCGTCTCTACGTTTGCTCACACAATCACGTCAACCCGAACCACGGTAATGTGTCATCCTTTACATCACAAACAAACAGACACTTTTACGTTTCTTAGAATCAAAACCCATAATCAAACATACCGTTGTGATCTTGAACCAATTACACCGGATTAAGGTTTATAATAAACCCTAATTAACGAATTAAAGAACACGAAAATCCAAATTGGGGTTCAACCGAATTCAGTTGAGGTGTAGAACCGAAACCCTTAACAACCCGTAGAGAAGGCCAGGTCGATTTCATGAGGGAGGATGAGAAAGGTTTAGGATTAGCAAATTATGAGGTAGGTTATGGGTGTTTATATAGGCACCAAACCCGTAATTCTAGAAAAGCCCTTCATGGGCCTCTTAAATGCTTAATTGAACAACCTAAACTCATCAAGAACCGTCCATAAGGGCACCGACCACCTTTGGTGTCCCCCATGGAGTTCGGTGTTTTGTCCAATTTAGTCCCTCGGTTATATTTTTGAAGTAATAAAACCATTTCACCGTGTATTAACGTTGTGCCCCCAATAGCCTCAACATATTCGTAATGTACAAATGCTAGCCCGACTTCCATAATCCAAACACACCCACTTGGAGTTGGCGTAATCACCTAACACTAATTACCTATAATTGGCAAAGTCGTACAACCCCACAATTATTTTTACATTAGAAATATTAGAGAAAGAGTTTCAAAAATTATCTCAGCATTTAATGGTTATAAAATTTCTTGCTTAATAATCATCCCTTTGAGTTACAAGATACCGTTAAACCATGGATATGGATCTGAGTTCATTCCATAAATGACTAACCTAATTTTTCGTCGTTATAGAAATAATCAGATATACCAAATGTAATCAGAATCTATCTTGCATTACCCTTATGGGAACGGGACATTCATTTATCTGATTAAAATCTGGAGAGGGCCCAATGGTATTCTTTTCTGCACTATCAAGTGGAGGAACAATTCTTAATACTACAAGTGTTGTGGATTCTGCTTCACATACACTCCGAAATAGCTTTTAATAACAACCTTGTTTCAGGACAGCCGTTTGGCCTATAAAATTTCACAAAGTGCTATCGACACATGCAGAACTTTGCTTGCATCTCAAGTACTAAGGACAATCTTTGATAAAACCATTTTGACATATTAACTCATGACAGATCCAAAAGTAAATGATCGAGGTTAGGGTATCCAATATGTCATCCTTGGTGAATACATATGAGTTTGGTAGGAACAACTCCATATATTCACACGGAATATAAACTAACACTCAACATATGCCTTACATAACAATATTCCCATATGTTAACCGACAATGGACATATTTAGAAGATAAGAAATCAATCATTGATTAAACATGCAAACATAGGAACAAATATTAAATGAATGAAGAACAAATACCATAGTATCTTTATTCATCAGAAAGTAAAATTGCTTACAATCCAATTATTCCAAATACTAAAACAGATATCATGAACACTATTAGACAAGTTGAAGATCTAATATTTTTCAAAACATTCTCAACTCTTTCTTTACAAGACAGCTAAATAGTTCTGAATACTTGTTTCAAATTCTCACATTGTGAAAGATTTGAAAAATAAGATAGTTGTCTTATTTTTCACTGTCCATACTATTGCAGAGGTCATAGT
The DNA here is from genome assembly GCA_026074375.1 of Tanacetum coccineum. Taxonomy (NCBI): domain Eukaryota; kingdom Viridiplantae; phylum Streptophyta; class Magnoliopsida; order Asterales; family Asteraceae; genus Tanacetum; species Tanacetum coccineum. The sequence goes on from BQNB010093815.1 coordinate 10,122, forward strand.
ATGACAAGGTAATAGTACCTTTTTAATAGGGTATTGAAGTCAACAACATACCTATCTCAGACAGTCATCTTTACATTTCTTAAAATGTAAGTATTCACATCTTTTAATGTGTTTGCAACAATGCACTTAAATGATCATATCTATTTAGCAAATTTAATCGTCAAATAATAAATCCTTCTTCAAATATAATTGTTATTCACTAGCAACAGTTTGAAACATACAACCGCTATGCTTCATAATTAGTAAAAACATTTGTATAAACAGGTGATCTAAATAACCCACAATTAGATAATGTTTTATCTAAATTCTCTCAATTAGATACTATTGTTGTTAGCTCATTTTGCTATCATGCAAAAGTAACAACTAGTCACATACACGATAATATATACAATAATCTAAACCTTAAAAGAAACGGTTTCCTATCCCAAGTACTAGAAACTATCTCAAGTGAAATATATCATTTAAGACTAGCTTTAATGACATATTGCATTTGTGTTGGACTTAATTTCTGTATACGTTTATATTAACAAACATTTATTTCAAGGTCGTTTGTTTTTTGAAATTCCCAAGTGAAGTTTGATTCTAATCTTAAGGATTAATATCTAGCTATTGTGACTGAATTACTTCATATGTCATACAACATACCAATTTAAAAGAACATAACATGGTGCTTACCCTCACTCAATGTCAGAAGTACCAGGCAGTCATCTAAATTAATCAGAATCATATAGTAATTAATTCAAGATCCCAGCTCCTTGATACAATGATCCAATCCATACATTGATTCCATATCTTGATACTTTAAAAAGATTAAATAGATCTCATAAAACTCTTGTTGATTACACATAATCCGTCTTCGCAAAAGTAACATCCAGGAAAGTGACTTAAATATTAATATCCATATTCAAATAAAGAACATCCACATAACCCTTTATGATCACACATCGTCCTCGCCAAGGTAATCATCCAGGAAAGAGTTATGAACCTTAATTTGACTTATTTAAGATTCAAGAAATCATTGTATGACAATTAGATATCTTTATATAATTAATACGTGCAGAAAAGAAAGATTTAATCATAGTCAATTGCTTGAGTAAAATCAAAATTCTTAATCATCATCATGTATTAATATGTATACAACAATATTTGTCCTTATAAGTCCATTCTTCAAAGCAACACGATTCAAATACCTCGACAGGTTTACATTTTAGGTAAAACATCAATCAAGCACAAAACTTGATTGCTTTAAGGACTGCATCTAATCAATTCATAATACTAAGACCTTTAACAGATTCAAGATGTTATAATGTATCATAGCATAAGCAGGTTTGAAAATGATCCCTCTAATATATATTTCTCAGCATTGATATTACAATAACAATCCAATGGAAGAGGCAATCTTGCGGATTTCATGAATGTGAGTTCTAATATACTTGGTTCAACATTTACATGTTAAACAAGTGTGACATTAGCAATTGGATTAGAAGTTATGTATTTTGTTCTTGAATATATTTAAGGTTACAGATGCTCCCACTACTTGTAAGTAAGAAAACACTCTAAATACTAAGTATTTAAAAAGCAACATATGATTGTTCTTAATTGTGGAAAACACAAAACACAATTTAAGTTCTCATCTCTAGCTTGTATTAATAATATGCTACATAAGATGTATAACCAACTATTTAGAACTTCATCAAGAAAAATGGGATTCATCTCAATACCAAAGATGATGTCTTGATTACTTATAGGTTGAAACATATTGAGTGTATCTATGACACAAAAACGCAATTTTCTAACCTAATAAGATTTTGGAGGAATGATCAATTCAAGTTATCATGAATCAAACAATATAAATATAGTTTGTTTCATCACATTAGACACACCATAATAATGTGGTATTCTATGAGTATTGGAATTGTGAGACATAATCAAAATTCCATTAGATAACTTAATTCTCTTTAGGTCAAATGCTTGTCAATTGGGTCGTGCCAAATTGAATACACAGTATTTTAAAACCAAGAGCATGCTATAATGTATATTTTCTGAATGTAAGCCAAGAACGCTTTGTTCATGTTTTTCACAAGAAGACAGAACAATTCAAACGTTCCATGTTCATGATGTGTTTAACAAGAAAACAAAACAGCAATTATACATTAATAAGTCTTTGAATAATTCTAGGACCCTCAATGTTAACTCTAGGTTCATGAGTTTCAAGAAGAACAGAACATGTAAAGTAATACGTTACAAGTCTCTCCGAATAATTCAAGGACATCATGTTAATGTGTTAACAAGACATAACAATTTTACTACATACTTTATAGTATGAGTCATTGATAAAATCAAGAAATTTATAATTATGTCTTAGCAAGCAAACATAATTATACTCACTAAAGTAATCATGAACGCAAACTCTTGAGTTCAATAATAATTTCAGTTAATTTATACTTCATAAATATGATTTTTTCCATTAACCATGATTATATTAAACTAAAATCATATAGTCAAATAAATGAAGGTTAGATTAAATTAGTTATAGTCTCGACTTCACATGTAATAGGTCAACAAACTCTTTCGTGCGTAAGTCCTAGTAGAATTTGATTTGATCTCTTACCCTGCGTCAAGAGAGACCCTAATAATCATATTGTTATATGTTGTTCCTTGCACACAATTAAGATTTCTCCCACTTGTGTACGGGACAACATTATCTAAGATAAACAAAACAATACGACAAGCGCTCAATTGTATTAACAATATGATTGAGCATAAAATAACAAGTAGAATTCAACTATAAAGTTAAATAAGGGAATTGTGATTATTATTCTATAATAACATTTCCAGAAAGCAACCTCAGATATAGGACATGTGTTAATCATACAAAAAAAAATGCATCTTACTTAAACACGTGTTTGTCAAATTCGGAAAGTAATTAATTATTTCAAAGCAAGCTAGAAATAATATAGGCAACTAACAAGGAAATAAATCTTGTAGCTCCCACTGAATTTGACACCATTACAAGAATGTCATTTCAGTAATAAAATGCATAGCTCCCACTGGATTTGTCAACATTGTAAGTGTTACATCACAGTAGAAATCAAACAACAATTTATTTACTTTCTCCTATTCTTTTAGAAATGCTACAAGCAGCAATGTTACTTAGTATTGAAGCAAAAAGAATATAAATTCACTTATGTAGAATGAGGGACTAGCCATTTTATGCTCTTTCTTTTAACTTGAATATTTAGCCATGGCATTCCTCCTTATTGTCAGCAAAGCCACAAGGTATTTAGCACTAAGAATAATATTAGTCTAAGAAAAATACCTATCAATATGCTAGTAATTTCTTTACTCATGAAACAGCGAGTCTAAACTCATACATCGTGACAAATGCAAGATGTAATTTATTTTGGTAGCTATAGAAAAAAAATGTTCTCTAGTTACTCAAAATATTTTATCTTTCAATTATTTCAAAGCCGAAAAGAAGGGTAATGAAATATAGTAATTGAGTTTAATTGTAATTAAGATTTTCAATTATAATCCTATCTTATTCTTGTCAACCAATGAGTATAGATAGAAGTAAGTCTCACCTTTTCTTACTAGGAAAAGAGACTATTTTTGTATTTTGAAGAAAAACAAACCGTCGTTAAAACGAATTATGTGCAAAACACAATTAAGTCAGAAAGTTTATTATTATTTTTGATAATTAAATTCTTAATAGAATTAACTACCCAATTAATTTACTAATTAAGACTAAGATCCAACTTGACCTCCCACTTATTACCAAAGGTCTGATCAGGGCGTAAAGAAGTGGGGCAAGAGGTAAGCGTCGAGCGTTAATTGCAATTTTAATGCAATTCTTAGATTTATGATACCGGTCAAAACATTTGTAATCATGTAATAATGTTAAGAGCATGTTTAGTATCATCTTATGCCCGGGTCCAAGTCTTACCAAGCCTAGTCCGAATTAAGTCGACCAAGCAAGAACTTGCAAAAATCGTCAGAGGTCTGACCAGAGCACGAAATTCGCCATGGGTTGGTAGGGCCCTAAGGTCTGACCAAAGTGGTCAAACCAATTGCACGTGTTCCTGGTTGGCTGGCATAGACTTAAAATTTTCAAAGGGGTATGCACATAAATGTGTTAAAACGCGTGTACAAAGAGGCATGCAAAACAACTTTGTATCACTGATTTTAAAATCATTAATAATGACACTGTAAGTGACATTGCCTATGGATCACGGTAACTCCAAACGAACGCACAAGAGAAAAGCAGAGAAACAAAAAGTCAGCGAGAAGCATATTAAAAACCAGTTATTTCTTTTAGGAATTACATAAAAACACCCGCCTTAAGCTTCTCTTAAAGTTTGTTCTAGTGGAAGAGCCTAACTTCCCATAAGAAAAAGAGTCTTACGTCCATTTTTAATTCAAGAAAAACAAGTTTCATAGTTTTAAAAAAACGTCTTAATAATTCATTCAAAAACATTTCCACGAAACAAATAGCAGGTTACCATAACATGATATTTAGGTGTTGTAGAAATTAAATAGACAGGTTTAATATCATCTTCTCTATTAGTATTAGTTCTATTGCATATTGATTTAGGCCGGTAAAAACAAGTAAACAAGTAAACCCAAATAGGATATCAAGATACATAATACGTAAGATGACATTAAGTAAACAAGTAAACAAGTAAATATCCGAGTTTCTGCAGTCTTCCAAAAGGAGAACCATAAGACGCCTCACTAGGTTTCATCAATGTACCGAGATCACCCCATTCAACACAAGAGTGATTGAGTGTGTCTTAATAGCCGGATTTTGACAAAAATTAAAAAGGAGACATACATCTAAATTAAACAATATAATTTTCCGTTTTAACCATATTAACTTTTAATATTGGTTTTCAGATCAAGATCTACTAATTTTATTCATCTTATGGGTAAGATATCGCATATCATGTCATATTTTAGCTATAAAACCATAAAATAAAATATCAAACGCAGCAGATCATAGCATATGTTTCAATAATAGGCATGTAAACTAGGCATATAATTAAAACATAACGTGTAACCCATAAAGCTAAAACGAGTTGACTCGTGATGCCACTGTTGCGATTTAATATCTAGGTAACCAAGGCAAGACGTAAACCTTATGGACTTGAGGCACAACTGCCAACCTAAAGTAATACAGAAAATAGGCAGCTTACTGGTCTAGTAAGTAATGTGTAGATAATAATACTATTTCTTTATATTGATAAGTAGTTAAAATATAAACACTCTATTTTGATTAAATTTTAACATTAGTAAAAAAGTTAGCTTTCAGTTGAATTAGTTAGTTCATATGGATTATTTAGAAGTGTATGTGGATAATAAGTATCTCATTTTAGGATTCATTATACTAAATGAAATTGAAGAAGACAACATATATTTTGAGAATAATGTGCATCGTTTGGAGGAGCAAGGGCATAGACTGTATGGTTACTTTTACTTCATTATTTGTTTCATGTAGGGGTATGGACATGCGGGGTATGCTGAACTAGATGATGTTGTTGGGGATGATGTGCCGAAGCATGCAGATTTCTTTCGACCAACAGCAGCAGGTTTTATATGTAGGGTATAACGTCGGTATTGAATGATTTTCACAGTAAGTTCAGATCTAGAATGTGCATATCGTGGTAAGATATCTACTTCTGGCCTACTTTATAAATAAGTTCAGTTATAACGGAGTTTCATTGAAAGTTTTCTTGATTATAGCTATGCTGCTATGTGGGACATGTCATTTTAATTTGTGGTTGCAATGTTTGACAAATTAGGTAATCTTTTCTATAACTCTTATTTAACTGACACATCATCAACTGTAAGTGATTAATCTCAAGTCTTGACCCTAAATTCCTAAAGTTTCTATCTTTAAATGCGGAAGCATGAGACCTCTCTGATGCCAATGTATGGCTTTTCCCTATCCTGAAACAAAAAACTTACCCTGAACATCATCCTATAGTTAGTGAAATACTAACTTTTCGCTTTGTTAAAGCGTCATCTTGGGTCACTATTTTTGCCTTTTTGGTTTTCGAGTAACTAGGCTGCTATTTTAGTCAGTTTAGGCTCCTTTTTAAGGTCATTTTAGTTGCTTAATTAGATCTCCCTATCAATGCTCTTTTGTTAAACAAGTTATGTGGTTATATACATTAAATACACTATCGATAAGTTATGACCCGCTTATTCTTTTGACCACGATCACAGGCACATCCTATTGGCAAAAATGTTCAAGGTCAATTTAGGTTGGGTGCAGCAGTAGGTTCTCAAAGTAGGACCGCTGATATACCGGCTCCTGTAACCTCTCAGGCAGGTCAAAGAAAGGATGATTACAGTGGGTCATCAAATACTCAACCAGGAGTATCTGTTGCATGTTCATGCTCAGGTCAGTGCAAAGTACTCTTTAATGGAAATATTAATTTTTTTATCGGGACAGGTTGATTGTCATTTTTATATGGAAGATGGTATATGATTACTAATACATTCTCTGTTGATCTCAGTTCAACAGTGATGCGATATCAGGCAATGACAGGAACAAATACAGGAAGATAGGTATTTTAAAACCTGGCAAAGAGAGAAAAGGTATCATTACGCAATCGTATTCTGAAACCATCTAAATAGATGTAGATGTACTTAATTGTGATTTCCGTTTTGAATAAATATTTATATTATCGAATCAAATCGTGACTTACACCCCACGCACTCATTTTTTTTGCCATATAATTTACTAATTGAGACCACTATATAGTTTGGTGATTATATATGCATTAATGTCACTGTAATAGGAAACGATTTGGTCAAAATAGTGACCGCACGTATCAATTTAATGATCATTTTTAAAAGTACGAAATAGGTCCGTCACAATAATAATGAAACCACTTTCAGATGGTCACTTTTATTGACCATATACATATCTTGTCATTAAACATTTGTGACTCGAAACCTATATACGACGAGTGCAACTTTAATATGGGTTACTAACCCAGCTTAGTGACCAAATATGTAACTGTTATTGACCACTTCATCTTGTCCCCTTGAAATCCGCTTTTTCTTGTAGTGTTGTTAATTCTTTTTGTTTTTTTTTATATTTGAAGGTTGTTTATTTGTGTTAGTAACATGACTTATTTTGTATCATTAAAAAGTACATATAAAGGTACGTGAGCCTAATTACTTTTGTTTATATTCTATATCAAAAGTATGATGAACAAGCAGGGCCGGTCCTGACATTCGATGCCCCTATTAAATGTCGTAAACAAAAAATACACTATATTTTCATTTCGATCTCCAAACAAAATCCACATATCCACGTAATAAAGCTTGAACTATTTGATCAAAAATACTAAAAAGTCTAAACATAGTCTTTGTGGAACACAAAATGACATAAATATCGGTTTATGTTGCAAGAATTAAAATAAGTTTTGTAGGTAAGGATTGTTAAATGGTATAGTTAGTGATACCTTTCATACTTTGTGGAATTTGAAATTGTAGATTACTTTACAGCAAAGAGGGTGCTAGCTTTAAATTCAAAAATCTAATGACATAATAGTTATTATTAAAAGCATTCACAGTGAGTCAAGTAATTAAAAAAAATTCATATTAAAAAGGATTTTTTGCATTGTATTAAAAGATTTTTGAAAAGTTTTTTTACATAACTCGATAAACTTCAAGTTTTTTCTAAGAGCTTCAATAACTAAATGTGTTATGCATTTAATGTATTAAGTCTTTAATATCTTAATGCAAATCAAAATGCACTAAGGACATCATTAATTAAATAAGCATCTTTATAAGAAGCATTAAAGAGAAGACACAAAAATGAACTTCGAACTACAAAACCAAATTTATGTAGTAACAAATTGTGTTTATCTAAAGTTAACTATTAGAAACTTTTAAAACAAAAGCTAAATTCTAATGTCCGATATGCACATAAATGAATAATAAGTAACATCAACAGTGTTTACATCTGGAATATGTTTCCTTATTATTTACCTCCCTAAAACACTGCCACTCCAAACCGGTTTAATTCTTCGTCACAAGACTTTTTTAAGTTTATTCTTCGCCAAAACTCAACCACCGGACGACCTAATAATAGGAGGGCGGGCCCAAAATTAATTTCTAATCTTACGAGCGATTTCCGACAGCAAAAATGTGTTCTCGGCGCACACATAATATCGTAACACCTCAGCTCCTATTATATGAAACCATACTTACAACACTTAATTTTATTGATGCCCCCAATCTACGTGATGCCCCTGGGGCCGTCGCCTTCCTGCCTCGCCCACTCCATGAGGCCGGCCTTGAACACTAATGCATTTGTGCGGATAAAACTTTAAATAAATATAAAAGATTAAGTTATTAACAAAATCATATTTTTCAAAAACCGTGCAAAAGTGGCTACACAGACCAAACTAATCTTTCATCTGTCGCCCTCGCCTCGCGTATGTAAGAATATGTCGATGTTTTTCGGTTAATCATCATTCAATATGTTTTCATTGTTAACTATGTATAAAATTTTACATATATGTACAATCATCAAATTTATGATAAACACAATATTACATGTAAATGGCATATATGTTTGGTTGGTGGCATCCAAATGAATTGCGCAAATGCTTGAATAAAAAATAAACCAAAAACAATTGATCCAGACAACGTGAGTCTAAACTAACCTAAACAACTACCCTTTTCAACCGCAACGTGATACAGTATATACTAACATCCAAATGAGATATCTCAACTCTTTAAACTTATACACAATTCAAAACTAACCCTAAAATTCTACCCGTTTCACTGCGACGTGCATGGCACTTTCATATTCTCTTGGCAATGATAGCGTTTGACATAGGGAAAGGTGAGGATACATTTGGAATGAAAGATGAAGACTGGAAATTGTATAAAAAAATGATTAAAGACAATGATGACAAGGATGAAGGACCCAATGAGGATGAGACAGAACTTGCTCAAGTTGCTCGGTTAGTTTTCTTTACTGAGTTATTTACTTATTTGTATAAGGAATACCTATATACTTTTTCATTCACTTTAAACCTTTATGATTGAACACTGGTGTGCGAGCAATAAAAAGTTCTTAAACCTCTCATGTCTGAGATCATCATGAATAGATTTAAGTGAATTTCATATAAACCACTTCAAAGAGACGCGTTATTAAGCGCAATACGTAAGATAAAAAACAAGCTAATTCCCATAAATCTGTAACATTTATCACTACATCGGTCATATAAGGTTTGGTTAAAGAGTAATTGAACAAGATTGGTGATGTTGCTTTAATAAAGGTCTCTAATGTCAAATCCTTAAATTTGGTACACAGCCACAAACTAGTGCACTAGGCTTTGCAGTACAGTATGTAATATGATTTTTCACGATTTAGCGTAGTGGATTTTAAGTTGACTTCTTAAATATGAAAGTCAATTTACTTGGGATAAATGAGTGCGAGTAAGAAAGATGGACGCTTTTGTGAAGCCATTCAAGCATAAAAGGGAAAGGCCGAACCATCAGAGGTAATACATGTTACAAAGCAACATATTTAAGCATTTTTATCACATGCTTCGTATTCATACACCATGCCGCTACAAAGTTACAACAAAACACTCTTATGAAAGTCTCTTTTTGTCATTCGTGTTTGGCTACCAAAACTCCATTTTTTAGATTGACATTATGAGAAGGTTTTGTTGGGCAGGTAACTCTTTACACGTCATCCGGGTTGGTTGTGCAACCATGTCAGAAGTTCACAGCTCAGCAAATGAAAACAACAAATGACAGGCGGAAAATCAGCATACCAAGAGCAGGAGAAAACAGGGTACGAAGCAACAAAGGCGAAAACAAGTGGAGGTTTAGAGAATACGGAAGAGCCACAAGCGTTGGAATAAATACATAATGGGGGTTGCTTATGACTAGCATCTCCGAAGATAATGGCGAGGAAACACCATTACAGGTTCGTTTAATATACCCACTTTAGGATTCTCCAATTGGATTGTAAATCAATTCTTTTGAAGCTACGATAGATGTTGATTGACTCTGACCTTTATTAGGTGCGTTTAATCAGGGTGGCGACATTTTTTTAATATTTGTACTATTATCTTATTGCGTTAATTTATATAATCATAACTAGAGCGTTAACCAATAGACTAATCACGCGACTTTATAAACGTTGCAGGATTCGTAAGCGCAGATTGTGGGATTGTCAGCGACTTAATCTACATTGATAACGTAATAGGTATAATCTACGTGTCAGATTTAAAGACAACCGAAGGAAAGGGCTACAAGTATCTGATAAGGGCACGGTTTATGTACGGGAAGAGGCCAAAGAAATGCAGCAAAGCTGGCTTGATTCTCGGCTTATCTGCAGTGAAATAGTTGCATCAATGAAAGCGGAACCCATGTTAT
>BQNB010093816.1:2481-25118 GCA_026074375.1 Tanacetum coccineum
GTCTTTTTATTATACCCTTTCTTTAGAATCAAGTCTCTAGGCTAGGTTAGGACTTGATTCAACAATCAATGTATCTTTCATTATCGAGTTGTAAGGGAAGTCTTGTATCCGTGTGATCAAGCCTAGATCATTGGGGATCTAGTTGGGGTTTGCTAAGCTTCCAAGGGGAAGGCTTCTAGAGTTAAAGGTTAAGTCGAATCATGGTTTCATAGGGTGGATTCCGAGGGCGAAATACCGTAGGTAGTAACTCTTTTATGTGAGCGCTGAGTTTTGTTGAAAGTCGGTGGAGGTAAGTTCTAATACGGTTTGTAGTCCAACATAATGATTTGCAACTGGACGTACAGAAGGAATAAACCCCCTTCCCGAACCAGTGTATATCGTGGTGGCTCTTCTTCTCTCTTTTTCTCTCTATCTACTTATTGTTCTCATTGCAAAGTAGTATAGTACACCACTCGGCTCTTTCAAGACTTGAAGTTTTTTAAACTTTGAAGAAGTCAAGAAAACCGTATTCACCCCCCCCCCCCCTCCTCTACTATTCTACAATTGGTATTAGACCAGCTTACTAAAGTTTTCAAGCGTTAAAACTTAAAACCTTCCCGAGAAGTCGTTTGAACTTGAAAACTTCTTTTTCAAAAAATTCATAATCCTAACTTTGATTTTGAAAAAGTAGAGTAAGGATCCATGGCTCTAGAGAACTATGTTGAGGGGTGTTCTATGCAAAGACCACTTTTGCTAGAACCTAATGGGTTTTGCTTTTGGAAAGCCTGCTTTGAGATTTATGTGAAGTCCAAAGACATTGACTTATGGCAAGTAATTCAAAACGACAATTTCTTCTTTGAAGTTGAAGATTCATAAACAAAGGAGAAAAAGGAAACGCCATATGAACTTCTCAAAGAAAGTGAGAAGAAACAACTTGGCAAGAATGATGAAGCCAAGATGACTATTTACAATGCTCTACCCCGCAAAGAGTACGAGCGAGTCTTCATGTGTAAAACCGCCAAGGAGATTTGACGTACACTTATCATTACTCACCAAGGAAATTCACAAGTCAATAATTGCAAGATTGATCTTCTCACTCAAGAATATGAGAATTTCTCAATCTATAATGAAGAAACTATTGATAGTGGCTTCACTCGATTCAACGCTATTGTGACTAGTCTAAAATCTTTAGATCCGGACTACTCAAGCAAGAATCATGTGAGAAAGTTTCTCCGTGCTCTACCATTAAGATGAGAGCCAAGGTGACAGCCATTGAAGAAGAAAAAGACTTGGCCACACTTCTTTTGACGAGCTAATGGGAAACCTTAAGGTTTATGAAATGGTTTTGGATGATGATAGGGTAGCTTCCAAGACTACTAAAGAAAACGTTAAGTACTTGGCCTTTAAAGCTAAAGTCACTAGGGAACAAACTAGTGACGATAGTGATAGTCAAGATGAAAGTGATGAAGAAGTAGATGAAGAAGAAGCCGAAGCATATAATTTATTGGCTAGGGACTTCCACAAGTTCTTCCACAAGGGCAATCGATTCGGACGGGGAAATCGATTTGGTAATGGCGGAAATAGATTCGGAAAAGGCCGCGAAAATAACTTTGGGAACAAAAAGTGGTGCAAGCTCAAAGCCGAAGGAGGCTTTCTAAAATTGCGGGATAGAAGGTCACTTCGCTAGTGAGTATAGAAAGTCGAAGGAGAACATGGCTTTTGTTGGAAGTGCATGGAGCGATAGTGAAGATGCCGACGAACAATTAAATGACGCAACTTGTCTCATGGCAATCGACTCTTAACAGGTAGTATCCAAACCATCTAGTTCTAATAATGATTTAAATTTTATTGATTTGCAAAAAGATAATGAGGAACTCCTAAAGTTTAACAAAGATTTTACTAAATCTTTTGAAAAAAAATTAAAAGAAAAACGGGCTCATGAAAATGAAAATTCAAAACTTTCAAGTAAAATCAATGATCTTGAAATTGAAGTAAAGAAACTTGCAAGTAATAAAGAGGTGGTTGAACCTTGTAAAAATTGTGATGTTCTCACCAAAGAGGTTGACTCTTTAAAGTGTATGTTTCTAATCTTCAAGATAAAGCATTGAATTTTTCAGAATTCAAATCAAGTAGCATTGCTTTAGACGATATGCTAAGTCGTCAAAAACTGTCCCAAGATAAGGAAGGTCTTGGATTTTCAAAAAATGATAAAAACACTTCCGTAAGTCCAAACAAACCAATAGTGTTTGTAAAACAAAGTCAAAAAGAAATTGCGTCAACTAGCTTTGTTAAACCCGTAGTCCCTCAAACTCATTTTGCAAACACTCGAGGTCTTCAAGCACCCATTAGAAGTGTGGAAACAACACACCAAGGACATCACTCGGGCTCTCACAATGGATTTGAATACACACGACCTCGAGTTGACCCTAGACCTCTTTTTCCCACACCACATATGAGACCTTCAAACTCAGTTGCTCGAAGACCTTCTTCTCAAAACAACCGTTCTTCCGAAAGAAGGAGTTTTCACAAAAACCAAAGGTCTATGCATCATCAACCTAACACTTTCCAAAGGAGAGAAAACTCCTACCCAAAATAAAGGCTAAAAACACCTTGGAGCGTTGGACCAAACTTTCAAAACTTCCATGATTTTCAAAACAATCCTTGGTCTGCGTTCTCAAGGTACGACCTACATAAACTATGTGTTTTACTACAAGACCTAAGAATGGTTAACTTGGGAAACATATTTGCTAACCACAACAGACCCAAGAAACAATGGGTACCAAGACCATGAATTCATATTGCTTGTAGGTGTGTCTTAAATGTGATCTACTACCAGAAGATTGGATTGTTCATAGTGGTTGCACTAAACACATGACCAACAATAGAAGATTGTTTACTTCATACAAGGCGTATGATGGTGGACATGTTGTATTTCGGAGCAACCTAAGGAAAATCTTGATGGATGGTATATTACTCATGACTCATTACAATTACAACGTTGGCTTTTTTGTAAGTGGTCTAGCCTTTAACTTGATTAGCGTAAGTCAATTATGTGATGATGATTGCGTAGTTAGCTTTACTAAAGTAGATTGTGCTATTAGTAAAAATGGTAAAACGCTAGCTAAAGGTCATAGAAGAAATAGTCTATATACGTGCAAATTAGGAGATAATTCCAAACAACAAATTTGTCTTGCATCCGTTGTGGATAACTCAACGCTTTGGCATAGGAGGTTAAGTCACGCCAATATGAAGTTAGTTCAAAATTTAGCTTCTAAGAGGTAGTAAGATACTACCTAGTTGACTTTGAAATATTATTTTGTGATACTTCTGGTCTAGGGAGTCAAGATAATGAAAATAACAGGACTATGAAAGAAGTGTAAACTACTAGGTTTTAGAGTTGTTACACTTAGATTTGTTTGGTCCATCTTTAATTCAAAGTTATAAAGGCAACTTCTATACTTTAATGATTGTTGATGACTACTCAAACTACACTTGGGTTGTGTTTGTAGAGTCTAAGGAAGATGTCTTAGAAAAGTTTAAAATATTATGTAAAAAGCTTAAAAACCTACATGATTGTTCTATTGTTTCAATTGTATAGTAGTGAATTTGATAAATTGCAATTTGGGAGCTTTTGTGAACAACATAGAATGTCTTATAACTTGTCAGGCCCGTTCACTTCTCAATCGAATAAGATTGTTGAAAGAACACTTCACAATTTAAGAAAGATGAGTCGTGCTATGTTAGACGAGCAATCCATTCCAAAAAAGTTTTGTTGTCATGCTTTAGATACGGCAAATTACATATTTAATAGGGTTTATATTAGAAAATTCATTAATAAAACACCTTATGAAATTCTAAGAAATAGGAAGCCATCATTAGAGTACTTTAGGGTCTTTGGTTGTAAAGTGTTTATAATTAACACTAAAGTACATCTCACCAAGTTCGACCCAAAGTCGTACGAAGGTGTGTTCTTAGGATACTCTCAATCTAGTAAAGCATACATAATGCGTAACAAGGAAACAATGAGGATTGAGGAATCTCTCAACGTTACCTTTGATGAGAGCTTGCTTGAGACCAAGTCATCTTCTTCGGTAGAAGATGATAGGATCAATGAGTCCATAGTTCAAAATCTCAATGGGTCGTTGTCATTACAAGTTAATGTTTCGGATGAAGGCTATCCTAAAGGTATAAAAGAAGCTAGAGGTCACCCAATAAAACAAGTAATTGGTGAATTAAATGAAAGGACACTTAGGTCAAAGGCTAAACAAGCTCAGGATCTTCGCATGATATTTTTCAAAGTCCAAATTGCATTAGTCTAATTGAGGTTGTTCATGGTTGACATGCACCATAGGATATTTATTTGAGAATGTTAAGGGTCAAAAACAAGAGTAGAAGTCTAGAGGTCGTTTGCATACCCTTTTAGATATAATTGTGCTCTTAAAGCTTATGTGCTTATGTGCTATGTGTTAGGACTTATGTGAAAGGCATGAAAGTTAAGCAACATTGTTGTTTTAATGAGATGAAGGATAAATGTCAACGTATTATTCAAACTATGGTTGACATATCTCAGATTCTACATGTCAAACTTATGTGATATGAACAAGAAATTTGATCTACATGTTGCCAATATTGTGGTAATCATCACCTCACATATTTAAATATGTGACATCGACTTATTCAAAACATTGCTTGTGTTATTCCCCATAATAGACATGAGAGGTTTGTTAGACAAATTCATTGACAAAATCACTTTGAATCATAACTCACCCTTTTGTTAAAAATATTGCATTTGTGTCAGCTTGTTCATTTTATGTGAACTAAATCATACTTGTAGGAACTAGCTTGTGAATTTAAATCATCCAATTTTAAAAAAATACCAAACCAAAAAGGATTTAAACAACAATCTTAATGTCAACACATTATCATTAGATTTTCAACCTAAAACTTCTAATCACCATGGCATAGTTACATTCCCAATGGAGTACCTTCTTTACAAAAGGCATAACTACCTTAAAACTTGAAGGAATCAACGGTACCAAGTCTAATCACCCAAAAGATACTTGTAAAATATTAAATCTCATTGATGACATCAAATAATGTCACTTTTATAACATCATTTATCCCATGTAAATTACCCATTTTGTATAATTATTGCAAGATTTGGAATTATGGAGTACTTTGTGAAGATTAGCAAAAAGGCACGCATTCTGGAGCTTAAACGAAGAAATATGAAGAAACTATTTTGACATCCAATACGCCGTATCCATCAAGGAAGATACGGCATATCTCTGCCTGCACTTCACAAAAAACCACGAAGAACAAAGACCTATACGTCATATCCATAAGACTTCTATACGCCGCATCCAAGATATAGTAATTAAATATTCTTAAAGATATTGAACGTAATCCCTACTCCAAGAAACTCTCGATACGTCGTATTGACTTCCACCAATACGCCGTATCGACCAAATTCCAAACACGATAAACAGAAAAACTAAAAACGAGTTTTAGGTGTGCTTGATTATATTTTTGATAACCTAACCACCAAAGTAGATTTTCAAAAAACAAGAAGAGCAGAAGAGGTCAAGAAAATCTACTAATTTCATAGGAAACACCTTGTAATCACCTATACTCATATAATCGTTTGATTTTTGGTATCATTCGTTTAACTCGGTTGGTTGATTTATTACTCTTGTATTATTTACAAAGGTTTAGGGCCAATACCCTTGGGTATTAGCCATGATTATGAAGATTTAAATGTTGGGTTTGTTTATATCGATTGCTTAATTTATCGTTGGTTGTTGATTATGTTTATCAATTCATACTTTTTTACATGCTTAAATATGCGACCCATCATTCAACTAGATCTAGGAATGTAAAATATCTAGCTAGCTAGATGCCGGAATGGCTCTCCATATCCGCAATTTATATATCTAGAGTAATAGGATCACAAATATTGATCTATCTTTACCATTGGTTTATGTGAACAAGTTGGACTAGCAAGTGACTTGGGATCAACAAATAACATACTGATTCCTTTGGTAAAGACTTGGATAGTGGACTACTAGTATATAAAGAGCTGTTACACAGTAAGTGGGTAAAGTCTCCATGAGATGGGGTTTAATAAGATCACTATTATTAATCTTCTAAGATAGATTATAACAGAAACTAGAGCTGATGCAGATGCGTTTAATTGTAAAGAAATTACATGTCTATGTTTTAGAAAGAAGTACACCTAATCTGGTAAGTATGGCCCCTAAGGAACAGATCTATTGCACTAAAACTAAACAAACTGCATTTTATTGGATTAATCATGGTTAATATAGTTTTTTATATTTGCTAGATCAGTCTTTCTATCTTATTGATTATCCTGACTTGGTGTGTGATCTGTGTTTTAATTGATTTAAGTCCACCATCAAAAACATGTGTGCAGTCTCTTAGATGAAACCCCTTTATGTTAGAATAGGTTATAGCAAGGTTTCACATAGAATTAATTAACATATTTTAAATTAACTTAATTTGTTAAACCAAATTATTGATAGAACTATATGATTAACGCTCTACTCTTAGTGATTGACAACCCTATTACCATCGAAGCTACATAAAGAGTCGGATAATGCTGGTTAAAGTGTTTTCTTTTGGGCGTACCTGGGATCAAAATTGTTTAATCTTTATTTTTATTTAATATTTTGGTTTTTAACCTTAGATTAACTTAACCCCTAAAATTAGTGTAACTTAGATTAGTTTTGTTTTCTGTGTGTTTTCTTCCTTGTTTGTTTTTCATGTATTTGTTTTTGTTTTTGTGTTGCGATTTCAGTCAGGTTTATGTTGGATGATCCAAACATCACTATGGAGGAATACATCAAACTTCAAGCTAAAAAAGCTCAAAGGCGTGGTCGGATGTTTAACTGGGAAACTACTACATACGAGAAGGTATATTGCGATAATCTTGATTTTTTTACAGATTTTGAAGCGGATTTCCCAACTATCGTCTACAATGATGCAGTGACATCAAATTAGAATGTTTCATCCGAACCAACTGTAAGTATTTATAATGCAATTAAAACTGATTTTGATTTTAGTATATCATTTTCCAATTTCGACGACGAAGATTATACTTTTATATGCGACAAGAATTTGTTTTCTTATAAATTAATCCTTGTCGGTGATTTGAAACCGGAGCCGGTAAATGACCATGTTGAAATCAATACGGAATTGTGTTCGAAAAACATTTATATCAAACCAATAGATAGTGTTGATTGCATAAGCAATGACACCACTCTCATTGAGTCTGATAAACACTTAGAGACAAATCACGACAAGGAAAGTGAACTTTCAGAAACGAGTAATTTCATTCTAGTTATTTAAGTGATAAGTCGGATAAGTTTTCACGAAGGGATGCCATAAATTTTCATAATTAAAAATCTATATGTGTCGTTTGGCATTCCCTTCGACCCCAAGCGGTTTTATAAGGATGGCGTTTACACGAGAAGGTTGCGGAGGCCAAGGTATGTTTTTCTTTACTTTGATAATTTAAGAAAAAAAGGTCTCCAAGGATGAATACGGCATATCGATTAAACACCTATACGCCGTATCCATGGTTTTTAACTAGAGTTGACTTGGTCAACTATTTTTCCCAATACGATGTATTAGACAAACACCAATACGGCATATCGAATCTGGGTATAAAATCCCAGTTGATACGTCGGATTAGGGTTCAAGCACACTTTTTACACTCTCATCTAATAATTACCGCGCCAAATCATGGTATCTTGTTTCTTGCTCTAATTTAGTTCATTACCCACTTAAATCAACAAGGTAATCATCTTTTAATACCACCTTTTTCCTTTTCATTTTCCTATTTCTATTAGATTTAGGGTTAGGATTTTTGATTTAGGATCTTACAGGAACTACTTTGACCTATGATATACCAACCCTCCCCCCCCCCCCGACTTAAGATATTGAAAATGTAAAACTTAAATGATTTTGAGTTATGAAACAACGGGTCAAATGGGTAGAATAGGGGAAAACCCATTTCAATTTTTGACTGCAGACTTAATACGGCGTATCCAGTAAAACAGATACGGCGTATTAAGCATTTTTACCCAAATTTGAAAACCAATACGACATCTTCAGTCTCCTAGATACGGCATATTGGAAGTCTTGAAAACCTTGACCCTTTAATTCCCTATACGGCATGTTAGTCTAATCAATACGCCGTATTGCGCTCTCTTTGACCTCCCCGTATCATTTAGATACTTCGTATTCGTTATACGTCGTATTGGTTTTTCAATATGGCGTATCAACCTAAAATGATTCGATACTTAGTATTGATTATACATGGATACGGTGTATTCATTTCACCTCTATACGTCATATCAAATTCCCTTATATGCTGTATTGAACCTCTGTAAGGATTATGAAATTTTTTATGCCCCTCGTACTAATTTCATTTAAGTTTTATATATATGGCTCTACCATCCAAAGATTAGAGATACTCGTTTCTCAGGTTTGAGGGGTTGGAGTACATAGATGTAGATATTGCTGATTTCAAGAGGAGGCTAGGGAAGATTTACAACAGAGGGATACATATGGTGTTGGTATTTGATTTTGAGGAGTTAACAAAGGGGATTGCCGAGGGATTGAGCACTAGGATGTTGATGGAGCACACGGAAGCTCATGGGCAGAGTATTTTTACCACAAGATTGCCATTCAATTTTAGGCTATTATATGGCAACGCACACAGCTGAGGTAAGGTGGTATTTTTTGCTAGTTTTTTTTTGTTTTAGTTTTGAAAAATTGTATTTTATTTCTTTGATTTTGTAGTTTAATTTATCATGTTCTTAGAGCTTATTTTCAGTTTCGTAAAAGTTTATCATAAGCTTATTTGTACTTGAATATTATTACCCTTTCTAATAAAAAGTGTTTTGAGGTATTGTTTTACATATGAGCTTATTTACTACTTGTTCTTTCCATTCGCTTTTCATCTAGCTTAATGGATAAGCTATTCTTGTGGCTTATTTCTGGGTAGATTAGCAACATATTTGAGTTTGTTTTGTTCCTCTATACTCTTATTTTCTTATTTCTTTTTGTGGCTAGATTCGAACCAAGTGGAAGGTTGCGTGAGTATAAGACTCGGCTTATTATTAAGCCTTGACAACCTTGGTTTCGATAGCTCTTTTCGGTTATTGATAGCTTATTTTTGAGAAAATAGTTTTAGCTTAAGTACTTGTCGTCTCATTTATGTTGCTTGATTCGAGAGCTAAAATGGATGTCGGTGAGTTTTTAAGCTCGGTTTACTCATAAGCCTGTACCCTTTTAGATTCGAGTGGACTTGATAACTTATTATCCATTTGGCTTATGTTTATAAAACTTTAACCAGCTTAGATGTTTTAGCTGAACTTTTTCAAGTGGTCATTTTCTAAACCAAGTTTTTTTTTAAAAGTTGTTAAGAGTTTCATTGAAATTGTTTCACAAGTTGATGGACTTTTTTGGTAATAGTTTACTAACTCTTTTTGCTAGTTTATTCGGTTAAAATTCTTTGTCAACAGAAAGAAAAACAAAAAAAATGTTGGTATTGGGCTTGGCCACGTGAATTCTCATATCTGAAAGACTAGATTTTGGGCTTAATAGTTGTAAACAGCACATGTGGTTTATGTAATTGTGATTATTCACTAACTGCTTTATGTTTAATTGTGTTTTGGCGTTTCTGGTCAACTCATGAGTGTGGAGTTCAAGGGTCTAATAAACTAGTTTAATTTTTAAGTTTAAAGCTTTAAGCACATAAAACTTACTTATTTTGATAGATTATTAGATCGGGTGGTTTTATACCCATTTACGGTTCTTCATCTCGGTTTTATTTTCTAATCTCTTTTCAATATTACGAATACGTTTTAATTTTTTCGTACCCATAAAACTATTTGCTTATTGATTTTTACACTGCTTAGTGTAGCTTTATTTTTGTCGTTAAATGCTATGTTTGTTAAATTGAATTTCGTTATGAGTAGTGAGTAAATAACTTGTGTTTGCTAAGTGATTAGTGATTTGGAATTTAAGTGCGGTTTTAAAAAAAGTTTTTAAAAAAAAAATAATAATAAAATATAGTCATTAGAATTTTCCAATTTACATACCGTCATTTACTTTTAATGCAGTTTAAATACTTGTCATTTACTTTAAAAAGCATTTTACTTTACTTGTCATTTAATTTCGTGAAACTTGTTTTCTAAGGATTTTAATTCGTTAAACCTAAGCCCGCACTTAAGGAACATTTCAGGTCACTTAGCAAGCATTTATGTATTTATTATCTTTTAGATCAATTTGCTATAATCTTGTAGTTTTAAATTTAGATTTAATATTAGTTTAATTTTTAGTATAAAATATTTTTTTTTTAAAAAGAAAGAAAAAAAAACCACAACCAAAAGATTGAATGATATTCAAGCACAAATTCACGCCTCGTCGGGAAGAACGACCCGGGTCCGGTTTTAAACTTTGTGGATAACGAAGTGAGAAACCGATACTTCCGGTAATACTATACTACTATTATTGATATTATCCTATTTGTTATATATTTATATATTTATTTATATTTCTATATATGTTAAAAAGGACAAAAATCAATTTTTGGCGCCGCTGCCGGGGAGGCCGTGAAACGAATATTGAGTTGAAGTTTGTCGTGTTTGAAGACCCTTCCTCGTGAAGTTATCATTCTCGTTTGTGAATATTTTCTTTTATTTATAAAAATATAAAACACAAAAATATTTTTCATTTTCTTTTATTAGTATTAGTATAAGATAAAAAAAAACACAAACAAACAAACAAACAAACAAAATAAAATTAAAAATATAAAAACATTATCCTTAATTATCAATAAAAATCACCATCAAAATAATGCTTTCAATTGAAGCATTATCATAATAAGTTCCCGAACAAAAGATTTAAAACTTGTCTTTGTGTCACTTGTGAAATACGGCTCACCTTTAATTGATAAACAAACTATAAGAGGGGTATAAGGAGGGTTGTTCCGAGGAACTACGACCCGAAAGGAGAAGGTTTTTAATAGCTTCGCGCTTTCCCGCTCCTCCGCTCCTTTGTGCGTTTTTCTTTTAGAGAGCTACCGTGAAACGAGTTGATTATTGGTTTAAGTTGTCTTATCTCATTTTGTCCGTTAATAAAATATGTTGCTTAAAAAACTCGAAAAGCCAAAAATAATCTTCTTTTTCTTCTTATCCATTTAATTCTTTTCTTAACCCTCAATTGTTTAATTCTTATGGCGTCACTCGATCGTCGTTTGAATCCCCTTTACGCGATTAAAGAGTGTTCGTCTTGTGGAAATTTGCACACCAAAGACTGTGGTTGTCCAAAAGGGAGTCTTGAAGACAAGATTCTTGTTCCCATACCCGACTTGTCTCAACGACCCCTTAAAATTGAAAAAATTTGTCTCGATTGTGGAGACCCGGTTCATGGTCTATATTGTCGACAATGTGCTCTAATACGAAAGACATTGGAGGAAGTTTTTCAAGACTTCCAAGACACTTCCAAGTCATCCAATGACGATACTAACTTTGTTAATCAAGAGCCATTCGTTGTCAAACAAGGCCCCGGTGTAAATTCTTCACAAAGTCCTCCACAAATTAACCACAATTGTTGTTACGAGTGTGGTGATTCGTTAGACGACATCTTCTGTCAACGATGTACTTGTAAGTCTTGTGGGAAAGGTGCTCATTATGGTTATAATTGTCCACCGCAAATTCCGATTATCTCTAATCCGGAACCATGCTACAATCAAAACCTTAATGAGATCCCACAAAATTTGCAAGGTTTGCAACAACAATGTCTTTTGTACTCAACAATGTGGTTGTAATGAATATGATGGAGTTTGTTTTTATTGTACTGTTGGAAATGGAACACCAATCACTTTTTCAACTCCGTACTCTTCTAACGACACTCCAAGTTTTGCAAACCACCCTCCACAAAATTTTCATGGTTTTCCACAACAATATCCTTGTTGTGAAAATTGCGGGGGACCTCATGAAACTTACCAATGTCAACCAATGAATGAAGACTATTATCATGAGCAAAATTCTTGCTATGATTATAATTCTTTTGGTTTTGACCAATTTCAACCCCCGCAATATACCGTCAATCATCCAATCTTCAATTCCCAAAATGAGCTTCTTAATTCCCAAAATGAGTTTCTCAATACCCAAAATGAGCTTCTCAATTCTAGTAATAAGCTTATGGAACAAATGACAACCTTATGTGATTTGGTTGGTCAAGCTATACAAAAGAAGGAAGAAGAAAAGCGAATTGCGGAAGAACAAGCGGCTGAAGATCGATATTGGAAGATTCCCATTTGCTACGATGATGACGAGGACTATACCATTGCAATCACACCCGTCTTACCAACCAAGGAGCCCGTTAACTCTCTAAGTATGGGGGATGAGCATCTTGACACTATTCCGGCAACGGAATCGGACGAAGTAATAAAGTCTAGTGTTGAGAACCTTGTCCCAATCCCAAGTGAGTCCGAGGGTATTCCTGACAATGTGTGTGATGTGCCTCTTTGTAACAATCCTACCTCTCTTGAAGCTTTCAAAGAACATTCTGAGACTATCATCGATTCCAACGATGATTCTACTTCGAGTGATGACGATTCTTATGAGAACATCGATTATGTCGATGCATCACCTCCCGATGCTGAGATCGTCAGCTTAGAGGTGGTAGAGATTGTTATCCCGGAAGTTGGAGGGATTGATACCGATATTCTTCTAACAATCAAAGACGATATACTTCGTGAAAAATTGTTGAATGTCAATCTTCTTATTGCTAACATCGAAGCATTAAAAGATAATCCCGCTCCATCTTCCGATGTTATGACCAAGTCTTCCTCCACATCTCTTAACCTTTTCTTGGAGGAGACTAACACCTTTGATAATTCTTTAACCGAATCTTTCTGCTTTGATTTGGAAGAGATTAGTAGTGGCAGTACCACTACTCGTTCTGATTATTCTCTTCCGGATTATGAAGCCTTCTATGACAATCATATTGAAGAAAAGAGTAGTGGCAGTACCACTACTCATGCTGATTTTTCTCAATATGATTCGTTCATCTTTGATCTTTCGATCAATCCATTTCCTCCTGCCGATAGGAGTGATTTTTATCATGAGGAGTTTGCCGATGAACTCGCTCACATCATATCTCCACCGGAGTATGATCATTTCTGCTTTAAGATTGAGCCCGAGCTGGGCAATCTTACTATGGATGTGGTGGAAGACATTTTCCAAACAAGAGAACCAAGAGTTCATGTGCCTAATGTTTTAAACACCCACCCCACCCTTCACCTGGATCTGGATCTCATACTTTTTAGTGAACCTCTCTTCGCTTATATTGTATGGATCTTTCTTCCTTTTCTCACGTATCCAGTTGCTCCACCATATCTTCTCTCCTGTGGGAATGAAGATACCATTTTTGACCCCGGCATCTCCATTTATCATTCTTTTATGCCAGGTGTATCTCATCGGAGTGGAACTTTCATAAAATTCAATGTTTATCCAAACCACTTGAATGAAAGTCCGATGAAGATTTTATCTTCCACTTGCTCCCCCATGGACCAATGAATTCGGGGTCGAGTCAAGCTTGTGACTCGGTTAACAAAAACAAGGCGCTTCGTGGGAGGCACCCCATGCTTATCCATTCTATCTTCTTTCTATTTGCTAATATGTGTTTTGTGTTGTGAGGAGGCTCGCCTCTACCTTTTCCATGTTTTGTGTTTTGTGCTGTATTGTCCAGGATGTCCCGGATTTTTGAAGCCTCTCGTGCTCGCGGTATTTGTCCTTCGATCACAAGAGCTTCACAATCCTCAGCTTCATTTGGGAATCCGATATCCTAATCTTATCGACTAACATTTATCTTTAAGCATACTTAATAAACGGCTTAGGATTTATGTAGAAACCCTTCGTAAAATCTTGAGACAATTTTCATTCTATTATGGGGGGGGGATCTCTCATTTGATTTTTTCCTGCACCGAGTTAATCACGTAATCTCGTTTACCACAAAAAGTTCAAAAAAATAAAAAAAAAAAATTAAAATTTTCAAATAAACTAAGAGTTTTGACACAATTTTGACTTTCCTGCTGAGTAGAATAAGAATAAATTTTGACTCGATCGAGCGTGTTGAGCTCTAGCTTGTTCCTTAACTTTTAGACTAAGTGTTCCGAAATTCCGCAAGACGAAAAATGATATGTAAGTAAGATTGGATGCTGAACAAGATTAATTAGGAAATCTAAGAAGCTCATGTGTAGTAATTTGTCGCTCTTCTCCCATAAATTCTAACCTACTAATATACGTCCTACTTTGGAAATTAAACTTAATCAATAATTTTTATGTAGTAATAGCAAAAAACTTTAGACTAGTTCTTATTATACTTTAATTTTTCCAAAAGACGGTCTCCCAATATCAACAAAAAAATAAAATTAGGAAAAATGCAAAATATAATAAACTGTGGTTTAATAAAAGTTTGCAGAATCTTGCCGTCTCACAACCGATGTTACAGGCCTTTCTAAAGAAACCCATAGTAAAATAATTATCCGAGACTGATAAAAGTTTGCTGCATCTTGCCGGCTCACAACCGATGTTGCAGCCTTCTACAAGGTCGAGGGTTACAAATTGCAATAATAGTTAATATTAAGTATGAATAAAAGCTCTCTTTTTGTTAAATTCAAATATGCTTTTGAACTTTGGCTATTATATTTTATAAGCTATGTGCTTACGGAAAACCTGAGAGTTTTTGAAACCTAAGGTCCGTGAGTCCCGATACTAGTCTCTATGGGGTGTCAAAAGCCTGGTCACTTAACCACAAGGTTGGGATGTGCCGAGACGAAAGTCGCTACATGGGATAATCTCGCCTTCAAACTCATTATTCTTGGGTGGAACGTGAAACATAGAATGTTGCAAACATTGATCCATGGTTGAAATTCAAAATAGCACATACACCTAAGATATAAATTGTCGGGAGTGAAAAGTTTACAAATTGCAAATATGAGTAGTGTTAGCATCCTAACTCATAATTAACAGTGATTTCGTTTTAAGCTTAGTTTGGAATAAGTAAAAAGTTGGGAACGATGAATTTATCCTTTTTGGGGCATTCTCGAATCGAAATGCATCTTGTTCTATGATCCCTTAAAGTTATTAAATAACGAAAGTCAAAACGTTCTAGTTGATTAAAGAAAAATGAAAAATACAAAAAGATGTGTAGAAATAGGTGTATATATAAGAAAATGGTAAAGACGGGGATTTTTCAAAACTTATGAGTCTTTAACTTCCTCGATAAACACTTAGCTACTTTTCCAAGTTATTAGTCGAGGGTGATTGAGATTCTTAGTTTTCTAAATGCTTACTTCATAGCATTGCGTGAGGACACGGCAATACCTTAGTATGGGAGATTTTGGTATGCGTTTAATTACACATACCTTTTACCTTTAAAAACGAGCTAAAATAACCAAAAACGGACTTAAAATGCCAAAAATATGCTTGTTTTGCTAATTGTGTTGTGCAGGAACGGATATCTAAGAAAAGGATGAAAAACAAAGCCAAAACGACAAAACCGGACACGGAATGGAAAAGCGTGGAAAAGACAAAGTCAAGACAAAGCCCAAGTCTAAAAAAGTCAACCCAAGTCAACCCCGACAAATCCAAAGTCAACAAGTGAAGAAAAATAAGTTTAAGGACTAAAACTGCCAAGTCCCTAAACTTATTCAATGAAGGTTATAAAGAAAAACTTGTGAGGGATCAAAACTGCCAAATGCCCAAAGTATTAACTACAAGGGCCAATTCTGCCAAGTCCCCAAAGCCATAACTCAAAAGGACCATGGGTACAATATCAATTATAACCTTTGGGGACTATTTCTGTCAAAGTCCCCAAACATTCATTACACAAGGACGTATGGTGCAAACACAATTATAACCATGAGGGACCAATTGTGACAAAAGCCCAAACCCTCACCCTGGTTTTGAAACACTGTATATCTCCTACACACATTTCCTGCCAAATCCCACAACCCCACATCCTGTCATTGTCAACTTCGTTGACCTCCCCATAAACGTCCAAAACCATCACCATAACAAACCCCACCCCCCACATGGGTATGCCATGTTGGCAATCCAAAAACCCACCAATTCGATCAAGGGTTTAGCTTCAAGACCTTGGGCACCAAGATAAATGGATGGACAGGATTGCTTTGAGTTTGGATCGAAATGCATCTTGTTCTATGATCCATTAAAAGTTATTAAAATAAACGAAAGTCAAACGATCTAGTTAGTTGAAAATGAGAAAAATGAAAAATACAAAAAGATGTGTAGGAATAAGTGTATATCTTATATTAAAATGGTAAAGACGTGGATTTTCAAAAATTATAAGTCTTTTACTCCCTCGATGAAACACCTAGCTTACTTTTCATAGGTTTTTAGTCGAGGGGATCGAAGGGGGGGCATTTTAGTTTTCTAAATGCTTACTTCATGCTTTGCGTGAGGACACGACAATATCTTAGTATGGGGGATTTTGGTATGTGCTTAATTACACATACCTTTTACTTAATAAATCGACCCTAAACGACCAAAAACGCACATTAAATGCCATAAATATGCTTGTTTTTGTGTTTGTACTGTGCAGGTAACGGATATCAAGAAAAGGGCAAAAACAAGAGCAAAGCAGACAAAATAGAGCACGAGAAAACGAGTCCAACGGTCCCAGCCTTGCATAGTAAGCCTTTTACTTTTGGACCCTGTCAAGCCAAAATGGTAGGGTTAAAAGAAATAATTTGAATGATATAACCAAAAGTCACACTGAGCGGGCAACTGGATAAGAGGATGGTATTAAAGCCTTGAGTTAAGAAGGTCGGGGGTTCGGGAGTCCCCTTGCTGCCCTATTTTTTATTATCGTGATTGATCCAGCTCACACTCGATTACTCCGGCCCAGTGTTGCTTTGAAGTAATAATACTACGCCAAGATATGGTTTCTAGCCAATAGTGCCTTGTTGGGCTGGAAACAAGGATGTCGTGGACTGTTAGTGACCCAAGTAACATTTGGAATACCTGTTTGTTATCACACGTTTCAGAGCCAGAAGCAACATTTGTGTTTGATATATGGAGTGCTCTAGTGATCACGTGGCCTCAATTAATTCAAGGGAAATAGCAGTGACACCCACTACCTTTTCTTTGACATATCGGCTCCACACATGGCTTGATATTCACCAACAATTAAATGGTTGTACAAGGAATATGAGTAGGTTGTTTTGAAAAAAAAATGCTAAAACAAGTACACGCGGCAGTGTTTATTTGGTGGATCGGGTTTTGCATTTGGATGGCTGGTACAAGGTGGTTACCTCGTCCAAATAATAAGGTTAATCAATGTTGCTTCCTCGAAGTTTCCTCACCCCACTAATTACAAGATTGCCATTCAATTTTTGGGCTATATATGCAAGACGCACACAGCATGAGGAAGTGGTAGTTTTTTCTAGTTTTTTTTTTGTTTTAGTTTATGAAAAATTGTATTTTCATTTCTTTGATTTGTAGTTTAATTTATCATGTCTTAGAGCTTATTTTCAGTTTGTAAAAGCTTTATCATAAGCTTATTTGTATTGAATCTTATTACCTTTCTAATATAAAGTGTTTTGAGGTATTGTTTTACATATGAGCTTATGTACTACTTGTTCTTTCCATTCGCTTTTCATCTAGCTTAATGGATAAGCTATTCTTGTGGCTTATTTCTGGGTAGATTAGCAACATATTTGAGTTTGTTTTGTTCCTCTATACTCTTATTTTCTTATTTCTTTTTGTGGCTAGATTCGAACCAAGTGGAAGGTTGCGTGAGTATAAGACTCGGCTTATTATTAAGCCTTGACAACCTTGGTTTCGATAGCTCTTTTCGGTTATTGATAGCTTATTTTTGAGAAAATAGTTTTAGCTTAAGTACTTGTCGTCTCATTTATGTTGCTTGATTCGGGAGCTAAAATGGATGTGTGAGTTTTTAAGCTCGGTTTACTCATAAGCCTTGTCACCCTTTCTAGATTCGAGAGCTTGATAACTTATTATCTTTTGGCTTATGTTTAAAAACTTGTAAACAGCTTTAGATGTTTTAGCTTGACACTTTTTCAAAGTGGGTCATTTTCTAAACCAAAGTTTTTTTTTAAAAGTTGTTAAGAGTTTCATTGAAATTGTTTCACAAGTTGATGGACTTTTTTGGTAATAGTTTACTAACTCTTTTTGCTAGTTCATTCGGTTAAAATTCTTTGTCAACAGAAAGAAAAACAAAAAAAAATGTTGGTATTGGGCTTGGCCCACGTGAATTCTCATATCTGAAAGACTAGAATTTGGGCTAAAAGTTTGTAACAGCCCATGTGGTTTATAGTAATTGTGATTATCACTTAACAGTTTATGTTTAATTGTGTTTTGGCGTTTCTGGTCAACTCATGAGGCGTGGAGCTTAAGGGTCTAATAAACTAGCTTAATATTTTAAGTTTAAACTTTTAAGCTCTAACTTACTTATTTTGATAGATTATTAGGTTTTCAGGTGGTTTTATACCCATTTACGGTTCTTCATCTCGGTTTTATTTTCTAATCTCTTTTCAATACTTAGAATAGTTTTATTTTATCGTTCCATAATATATTTGCGTATTTGATTTTTACCATGCTTAGTGTAGATTTATTTTGTCGTTAAATGCTATGTTTGTTAAATTGAATTTTGTTATGAGTAGTGAGTAAATAACTTGTGTTTGCTAAGTGATTAGTGATTTGGAATTTAAGTGTGGTTTTAAAAAAAAAATTTTAAAAATAATAAATAAAATATAGTCATTAGAATTTTCAATTTACATTACCGTTCATTTATTTTGAATGCAGTTTAAATACTTGTCATTTACTTTAAAAGCATTTTATCTTTACTTGTCATTTAATTTTTGAAACTTGTTTTCTATGGATTGTACATTCGTTAACCTAGCCCGCCACTTAGGAACATTTCACTCACTTAGCAAGCATTCTTTTGTCATTTATATTCTTTTTAGATCAATTTTAGTTATATCTGTGATTTTATCTTAGGAAGTAATATTTGTTTAATTTTTAGTACTAAAAATAGTTTTTTTTTTTAAAGAAGAAAAAAAACCAAAACCAAAGCTTGAATTGATATTCAAGCAACTATCCCATGCCCTAACTCGATTTGCCAGTCAGCCTCGTTGGGATAAACGTACGGGAAAATTTCTCTATACTATTCTCGGTTTTATTGATTATTGTTGTTTTCTAGATTATCGATATATTGTATTTTTAGATATATTATATATCTTATAGTCTTGAAATTTATCATATCAATATACCCACTTAAATCAACAAGGGAATCATCTCGTAATACACCTTTTTCTTTAAATTTTCACAATTTCTATTTAGATTTACGTTTAGGATTTTTGTTTTAGGATCTTTCAGAACTACTTTGACCTTATGATTATACCAAACCTCCCCCCCCCCCCCACTTAAGATATGAAAAATGTAAAAACTTAACAAGATTTTGAGTTATGAAACAACGGGATTAAATGGGTAGAATCGGGGAAACCCATCTATCATTTATGACTGCAGAATTAATCCGGCGGTATCCAGTAAAAAACAGAATACGGCGTATTAAGCATTTTTACTAAATTTGAAAACCAATACAACGTCTTCAGTCTCCTGGATACGGCATATTGGAAGTCTTGAAAACCTTGACCCTTTAATTCCCTATACGGCGTGTTAGTCTTATCAATACGCCGTATTGCGCTCTCTTTGACCTCCCCGTATCATTTAGATACTCCGTATTCGTTATACGTCGTATTGGTTTTTCAATATGGTGTATCAACCTAAAATGATTCAATACTTAGTATTGATTATACATGGATACGGTGTATTCATTTCACCTCTATACGTCGTATCGAATTCCCTTATATGTCGTATTGAACCTCTGTCAGGATTATGAAAATTTTTATGCCCCTCGTACTAATTTCATTTAAGTTTTATATATATGGCTCTACCATCCAAAGATCAGAGATACTCGTTTCTCAGGTTTGAGGGGTTGGAGTACATAGATGTAGATATTGTTTATTTCAAGGGGAGGCTAGGGAAGATTTACGATAGAGGGATACACAGGGTGTTGGTATTTGATTTTGAGGAATTGACAAAGGGGATTGCCGAGGGATTGAGCACTAGGATGTTGATGGAGCACACGGAAGCTCATGGGCAGAGTATTTTTACCAGCCGTGCTTGGAGACGATTATTTGAGACTAGGGGGCCACTAGTACATGAACTTATCCTTGAGTTCTTCAGCACTTTCAAGATGACTGAGGGAGTTATTGATCTTGATGTTGTGGGTGTGCTTCAGTTCCAGTTACGTGGGGCTAAGCGACGTATAAGCTGGAGGGAGTTTATTTGGATATTGGATTTCACACGGCAGAGGAGATGGGATATGCAGGTTTTGGTTTATACTGGGCTAAGAGTACGAGACAGATCTCCGATAAAGAGCATTTGAGTGGTTACTGAAGAGGGATTTCTTCTGAGGGGGATTTTGTTAGAAACGATAAATGTGGTGACATTATGGAATTTACATTAGTTTCTATATAGCCCAAAAGACAAGGACTAGAATTGTAATTAGGCCAAAGTTGACATGTGTAAGGGCTATATAAACACATCTAAGCTTGCTTAGATGGGTGTTCCTCTCATTTGTAACAACTTCACTAAACATTCATTAATAAAGTTCTCTCTCTTTAAATATGGCTTATTCATACTTTGAGTTGCCCCGACCTCCCGAGATCATGAATCGAGATTCCTAACAAGTGGTATCAAAGCTGCAAAGGTGACTCGTGATGTGTTTTTATGCTTACTTGATATGCATAATTGACAAGATTATGATTTTATTATGGTTTCGTATGGATTTACAAGGTTTCGTATGGATTTATATCTGTCTAAAACTATTTAAATATTAGTCACTACAGTCTAAATCATTCATAAACAGTCCAAAAATAGTCTCGCTTACACATATTCACGTGCTTAACAGCTGTATAAGTCAAACAATCAAAATAGTATATTTTTCTACCTAATCACGTACTTAACTACTGTAATTCATATTTTCAAAAGTTGACAACGAGAACGGTTATGGAAAATGCTATAACAGTTACAGAAATGCTTACGTATAAGGTTTCGGTAACTACAAAGGAATTTCCGAAAGTTGAAATGGTTATGGGATGAGGTTTCGGTAATGGTTACATATGGAGCTTTCGGAAACGAAAATACAACAAGGTTTCGGAAATGATTTTAGACAAGGTTTCAGTTTCTAAAGCAGTTACTGAAACAGGTTTTGGAAGAGGTTTCATAGAATAGTATTTGATAGAGGTTTTGGTAACGGTTTTATTTGGTACTTTCATATATGGTTTCGGAAACTGTTTTACTTGAGATTTCAGTTTCGGTTTCGGTAACGGTTTTATATTGAGCTTTTGGAAACGTTTTCATAAGAGTTTTTCATGTGTGCTTTCATAAAGTGGTTTGTTTAGAAAGAGGTTTCGGTTTCGTAAATAAGTTTTGGTTTCGTAAGAGGTTTCATAATGAGGTTTTGGTTTCAAAGATACAGATATAAGATATGAAGAAATGAATTGCTCTTATTCTCATGTTGTTAAAACAGACCTCAAACCGTTAAATAAAAACACTAAGTCAACTCAGTTGAACTGACTCGGTCATTACCGAGTCAAACTTGCTCAAAATTGTTACCACAAACAAACAACAATAATCCGACCCATACTACTCCCATCCTCATCAAGAAATCTTAACTACTTAATCTACCTCTAACCTATATCCTTGACACAACCAAGAAAAATTGAACCAAAAAGAAAAACAAATCATGATCTCATTATACCTTTCGTGTTTAACAAAGTTGTGACCTTTATAAGATCCAGAACACAAAAAGACATATCATCATCGATCTATAAGAAGCCTTTCTTCTTTTTAATATTAGACAATATCAAGAAAGAATATAAACAAGTTTGTTCGAGTACTTCTTTGTGTCGGCTTCACAAGAACTCAAAAACAAAACACAAACAAAGCAAACAGTATAAGGTCTTAAAGATACAACTAGTCTTGATTTTCTCTTCCTATGGTTCGCCTTTTGTGGGTTTGTAACAACAAGACAAGATTGTGTTTAATGTTTAAAGGATGTAGAAGACTTTGTGTGTTTGAGAAAATATAAGGTGCGTATTGTTTAACTTTAGAGAAATAAGAAAGGAAAGATGTTTATTGATATGTCCGTGTGGAGAGTTATAACAACAGGGGGCGGATGATATGTTTGTGATGTGGTTGCCCTAACTTCTGATTGATATATGTCATGAAACCTAGACTAATTGGGCTGGACATACATTTGGATCATATGCTTATGATAATGAAAGCAAACATGGGCTAACATTTTTAATGAAATTTGGTTATACAATAAGGAATGGGCCAACATTTTTAATGAAATTGGAGTAGACAGGACAAAAAAATAATAGTGTTGGGCTGCACTTATTGATACAAAAACTAGTATAAATTTAGTGTTTGGAGCTTAAACATTTGATAATACTAATTTTTGTTGGGGTTTAAAATGACAACAAAGTGATAATCTTACGGAAA
>BQNB010093817.1:0-16332 GCA_026074375.1 Tanacetum coccineum
TGAGATAATAGCAAGGAATGGAATTCTGGTGACGATTAACTCAGATTGAGATGGATGATTTACCTTGTGGTTTTGTCTGACGCTGTAGAGAATGTTAGAGACGCGATTGGATTTGAGTACTGTTTAGCATCCTCACACGGATAGACAAAGTGAATGTATGATTCAGACTTTGGAAGATATAATGAGGATGTGTTATCGATTTTGGTGGTAATTATCATTTGAGCATTCGATGTGCTCCGTTTGAAGCCTTGTACAGAAGGAAATGTAGGTCGCCTGTTCTATAGGCAGAGATTGAAGATAGTAGTTTAACTAGACTTGAGTTAGTACAAGAAACGACTGATAAGGTAGTGTTGGTAGAGGAAAAGCCCAAAGCGGCGAGAGATCGTCAAAAGAGCTATGTTGATTATAGGCGTAAGCCGTTAGAGTTTGAGATGGGAGATCGTATATTGTTAAAGGTGAAGCCTTGGAAGGGCGTAGTGCATTTTGGAAAGAAGGGTAAGTTAGCACCAAGATATGTATGACCGTTTGAGATCCTTGAAAGGATTGGCCTTGTAGCTCATAGGTTGAGGTTACCTAAGGAGTTGAATAGCGTGCATGACACCTTCCATGTGTCGAATCTAAAAAAGTGTTTGGCGAATGCTAATTTGCATGTGCCATCAAATAAGATCAAGGTCGACAAGACACTTCGTTTTGTCGAGGAACCTGTAGAGATTATGGATCGAGAAATTAAAAAATTAAAGCGTAGGAAAATAGCGCTTGTGAGAGTTAGGTGGAATTCAAAACATGGTCCTGAGTTTACTTGGGAACACGAAGACCAGATAAGGATAAGTATCCACAGTTGTTCATGGACCGAGTTGTTGAGCCTGCTAGTTAAATCTCGGGACGAGATTTCCTCAAGGAGGGGATACTGTGACATCTGTGATTTAATCAGGTTAGCGATGCCTTTAGAAATGGCTAAGAGTTCATTTTGTGTGATTTCTTGTGTGCTAATTGGTTTGAATAGGTGTATGATATCATTTTGAGGTGTATGATCATCTCATTATGAGTGCGTTTGTGTTTGGTGATGAGTATTCCATTTTTTTCACGTATAGTGATAATGGAAAGGAATGGCGTATTGGATGCAATGCTACGTCAATAGTTGAATGATTTTGTGTTAAGCGTTTATGGGAAATGTATCAGGTTGGAAATAAGTGAAGTGAATGAAATTTGAATATTTATAGTAGACTTTCTAAAAATAGAAAGTGAAATGTGAAATGAAAAGTTATTTTTAGAAAGTTTAGTAAGTAGCGTTTATGTAAAAAGGTTTACCCAAATTAGCGTAGATTTTTGTAGAAATTTAAGGTAATGTAAATTATAATGTAAATAATAAAAAAATAATAAATAAATATATAGGGTGTTTATTCGGCCGGTTAGGGATAGAAGAAAAAAAGGGAAACTAATTTGACTACAACAAGGATTCTAAGTAATATAAATACAAAATCAAGGAAAAACCCTAAAACACTTTTCTCTCCCTCTCTCCATGTGTTCGGTCGAAGCCCCCAAAAGAAGAGAGAAAAAATAATTTTTTTATCAAGATCAAGTTGGTGACTTAGTGTTTCAAGAATCAAGGATTTAGGTCTGTTCGTAAACCCTAGTTGTTTAGTTTTCTTTAAATTATGTAACAATTAATATGGTGGATCATTAAGATTTTAAAAAATTCTGTAATTAAGGATGTATTAATCATGCTAGAGTGTTTAGGGTTTAATTAGGATCATATTGGTGTAAATGGTTAGGGTTAGATGGCGTTAATTTATGATTTAGAGTTGAGCAGGTTTTAGGGCTGTGTTCAACTGATGATATCTCATTGATAAAAACGTTTCTTTTTATGAATCTTATGCCTAAGTTGTAGTTCAAAGACTCTATTTTTCAAAAAGTCCAGCCTCGAATGATTTTGAGTTCTGGAAGTTAGTTAAATGTTGGTTACAAGAAACGTTGTCAAAACAGTAAATACATGTCAGAATTAGGTCATGTTTAGGAGGATAAAAAACCCAACTTAAAAGTGGAATTAGTGATAGCCAATCTACAGTGATTGAGTTCAATATGTATATAAAGAAATCCTAGAAGGAGAGATTCTGATTGTGTGTCTAAGTATGGTAATTAGGGCCATACATTTTAGTGTGCAATCAGATCCGAATTGGGATAGTTTTGAAGTTTGATTTTAATTAGGATAGTTGCACATGTAATGAGTACTTGGGAATCACAAGGTAGTTAGTAAACTCATAAATAAACTTAGGTGATTTTTGGTATAATTTATGGAGGTTAGCAAGTAAGGTTTTAAGGTTAGTAAAAATACACTAAAATTCTGCGTTTTGGAATAAATTATAGTTAACTAGTGTAATGTGTTAATGAGGTGGTTAAGGTTGGGCATGGTGTCGGGGTGACCCATGATGGTTAATTAAACCCTTAGACATCCATCATATGTATGTTACATGGACTAGAGCTTTTAGCTTGGTCGCATGTAATCGTGTTTATTTTTTTGTATAGTTGCGTGATAGGAATTAGAAGTTGCGTTTTGAGCATTCAGGTGAGTTACATAGTTCCAATTTTTATTGCATTTTAAACTTGGGATAGAAATGATGCAAGTGTTAAAATGAGTTTTAAATTGTTAGGATTATGTGTTAGCGTAAATGCATGGACTATTATGTGACTGATATGCGTTATGTGCTACATGTTATGTGATGTGATATTGATGTGTGAGCTAAGTCAGGAGGATTACTTGCGGGTATCCATGGCCTGTTTAGTGGAAGGTACTGTTGCCTAGTCAGGAGGGTTACTTGCGGGTAACCATGGCCTGAGCTAGAGGGAAAAGGATTTGGTATGATCCAAGAGCGATTAAGGTCGTCTACTTGGTGTTTGAGTGGTTGATTGGATTGACTTGCATGTACTGTGTTTGGCATGACAAGGTTGGTGGTTTTACTTGCATGTACTGTGTTTGGCATGTCAAGGGACATCGATTGTTGATTATGATATAGTTGGAGCGGATGGGTACGCCTACCCAAATGTTTTGTGATTGTTGATTTGGATTTGCATGTTAGCTTGTATGTTAGTTAGCATAATTTTCATGCAATATGTATTGTTTTATAATCACAGTAATTGGATAAATTATTTTGGAAATAGATTGGATATGTGTGTCTGAAAACCTATGTTTCTCAACAACCATTGTGTTGACGTATAAGCATCATTTTCAGGTATTCAGCAGGATGAGATTAAAGTTAGGAAAAGTGGCTAGATGGACCGTAGGCAGCTGGCGAAGTTTAGTAATCTAGATTTTGTTATTTGTTTTGGAAGATGATTGTTATTTGTTTTGCTTGTTAGGATGTATGAATGTTTGCATGTCATGACGTTGACATGAACTGCCTTCATTTCAATGTCAGACGCCTTTTGGATTTTGTTGATGTGTTTGGGTATTTTCATTACACTACGTATCTATACCTTGTACTTTATGCATGTTTTAGTTTCTCTATACAGACGCTAATGTGTTGTGATGATTCCCTTTCTCGTCGCGCCTCGCGTTTCCGCCTTAGCGGGGTGTGATAGTAGTCAAATTAGTTTTTTTTTCTTTTATCCCTAACCGGTCGAATAAACACCCCTATATATATATTTTTTATTTTATTTTTTAATTATTATTATTTACATAATTACCTTCTAATTTTGTTATTTTTATAAAAACCTCTTTATTATTTAAGACAACCTTTTTCATTTAACTAGATTTAAATGCCTACGAAATAAAAATTCATTTCACATCTCACTTTCAATTTTTAGAAAGTCTATTATAAATTTAAATATTCAAATTTCACTCACTTCACTTATTTTCAACATGATACATTTCCCATAAACGCTTAACACAAAATCATCCAACTATTGACGTAGCATTGCATGCAATACGCCATTCCTTTCCATTATCACTATACGTGAACAAATAGAATACTCATCAACAAACACAAACGCACTCAAAATGAGATGATCATTCACCTCAAAATGATATCATACACCTATTCAAACCACTTAGCACACATATATAACACATAGCACATAAGAAATCACACAAAATAAACCCTTAGCCATTTCTAAAGGTATCACTAACCTGATTTAATCACGGATGTCACATCATCGACAATGACTAAAGTGTATAAGTTACCTCCATAACTTTGGACGGCCGATGGACCAAATACGT
The DNA here is from genome assembly GCA_026074375.1 of Tanacetum coccineum. Lineage (NCBI taxonomy): Eukaryota > Viridiplantae > Streptophyta > Magnoliopsida > Asterales > Asteraceae > Tanacetum > Tanacetum coccineum. Next base: position 4,214 of record BQNB010093817.1, read on the forward strand.
CCATATGAAGAAGTTCTAGACACTTAGTTGTTGAAACCATGTTTTTAGCCTTATGACTTGCGTGTACTTGTTTTCCAATATTACAAGCGTCACAAAAATGACTTTTAAATTTTAGTTTAGGTAAGTTTCTAACAAGCTCTTTAGATGATAGCGATTGAATAAGTTGCATATTGGCATGACCCAATCTTTGATGCCATAAGGTCGAAGTGTAATCTATCGATGTTAGACAAAGACTATCTTTAGAGGAGTTTCCCATTTTCATTATATAAAGACCATTTTTCTTAATCCCTCTTCCTATGGTAATGTCGTCTTTAAGTATTTCACTACTGGTTTCACTAAATAGTACTTTACATTTTTTATCACATATTTGTCCTATACTAAGTAAGTTAAAGCTAAGATTTTCTACATGGCTAACATTATGAATAGTAAGAGAGATATGAGTGATTGTACCTTTTCCGACGATCTTGCTTTTAGTTTTACTACCAAACACCACATTACCTCCGTATATGGTCTTGTAGGATGAGAAGAGATCTTTGTTGCCCGTCATGTGTCTTGAGCACCCATTATCCTTGATCCATTCACCCGGTTCTAATTTGACTTTTAGACGTACCTAAATTCATAAAGCAACTCAAGCATTCGGTCCCCAATATCTCATGGGTCCGTTAGAGTTATGCATACCGTTTGGTTGACTCGTGTATGGATATGGAGGACACGGGCCCCATTGGTTAAACATAGTCGGTTGGAATTGGTATTCTTGTTGTGTTCCATAGTTCCAACCAACTTGATGATAGTTGCTTTTAGGATATAGTATGTTGGATTTCCTATGGAGCGTTTTAGGGTGTGTTTGGATTTTACTTTTTCCAAGCCCTTAGCCGAGTTTTAACATTGGTGGTTGTTTGACATTCTTAGAAATGTTTAAATCAGACTTTCTAGTTATTAACACAGAGTTATTTTTCTTTAAAATGTTGGTTCCTAGATTTTTGCATTTCTTATATTTTTTGTAGAGGGGAGGTTCGATTCGTCTGAACTAATCGGTTCTCTTGTAAAGGGAACCGGCGACGCCGGTTCTACAGTACGCTTTTCTTCGTGTTCAGGACCTGTCTTTTTTATTGTAGTGTTGCTAGTGGATACTATATCTTCTGTGTATCCTATCCCATGTTTATCTTTTGGCGGTTTTTGCATTTCAATCATTTCTTGCAAAAAGGAACTACTACTTTTAAAACTAGCTAGTTTTAAGGTTAGTGAGCTAACTTTATATTCAAGGTTGATACATGATTCACATTCTAGGCTAATTTTTTTGTTTCTTTCTAGTCGTTATACTTTTGTTTTAAGTTCACAAACCTCCTTTTTTAGTATTTCATTTTTATCTTTAGGTGTTTGTTTTTGTTGATAATCCTAAGACTAATTTTTCATAGTTTATCATACTCATTTTTGCCATGATTCATTATCTAGAGATGAACTACTATAGTAAGGAGTGTCGGATAATACCTCATTAGTGTCGTGTGTCATGAGACAAACTTCCTCCTTCTCGGTGTCTTCTTCACTATCGCTCCAACACCCGACAACGAATGCCTTTTGATCATTGAAAAAGTGTTTGGGACAATCAATTATGAAGTGATTTGGATCACCGCATTTGAAACACCTACGGTCTTCTTTCTCCTTTTTGTCTTCCTTTACTTTTCGGAAGTTCTTTTTGTCGTCATGAGGTTGACGAACAAACTTGCCTCTTCTTCTAAAGAACTTTTTGATATCTCTTACTGCCATGGCATATTCTTCATCTTCACTATCCGAAGAGGATGCCTCTTCTTCACTTAGGACTTTTCTTGCTTTGAGAGCAAGTGATTTGTACTTTTCTTTCTTGTTCTTAGAGATCTCTGAGTCCTTTTCAAGTACTACCTCATAGACTTTTAGGTTGCCGATAAGCTCGTCTAGAGGTAATGTTGATAGGTCTTTGGATTCTTCTATTGCGGTCACATTTGGATGCCACTTGATGGGAATAGCCCTTAAGAATTTCCTAACATGATTACGACTTAAAAAAGATTCATTAAGTGCTTTTAGTGATGTAATGATGGTATTAAATCTAGCAAAAGCACAATCAATGGTCTAATCACCGGAAATAGAAAATTCTTCATATTTTTGAACAAACAAGTCTATTTTGTTATCTTTAACTTGTTTATTTCCTTGATGAGTAATAATCAATGAGTTCCAAACATCTTTAGCCGTATTACACATGAAAATTCTTTCATATTCTTTTTTCGGTAAAGCATTGTATAAAACCATTTTTGCTTTATCATTTTTGGAAATCATTTTCTTATGACTTTCTTCATATTTTTCATAAGGAATGATTTACTTACTAATCTTTCGCGCGCTAATGGTAGGTTTTAGTTACCATGAAATATTATTATGCCAAAGATCAATATCTTTTAGACTTCTACATAAGTGTCAAAACGATTTTTTTCAATAAATAAAGCAATTAGGCTCAAAGGAGCGTAGGTGTTGCTTAGGATTTGGCAACACCCTTCTCCCTCCTCGTCGCTTTTTTTTGAATACATTATATTTAAAGATTTAAAATACAATATATTTTAACACATATGTAGCGTTAACCTAGCTCTTGATACCAATTGAGGAAAACTAGAAGGGGGGTTGAATAGTTTTCTTGTTTTAAGAATTACTTTTCAAAAATTTGTTGTGATCTTATGTGAAGTTTGCCCAATATTGATGTTTGGCTTGAAAATAAATGTAATGCAAGAAAGTAAAGAGTTAGAAAGAAAGAACCCAGACGTAAGCGTTTATAGTGGTTCAGCTACAAGGACACCTTCCTTGCCCTATTCCACTCTCTGAGTCACCTACTCGAGAGTTATTAAACACTACTCACCAAACTCCTTTCAACCAGCGGAGAAGCCTCACAACGTTGCTTACACCTTTTAACGGTACAAATCTAAATACCAGATTCTTCACACGGTAGAATCAACCCAACAACACTACACTTGATTTACAATGATGATGTATACAACTACAACTACTAAATGATGTACAAGATTCAGCAATGTGAGCTTGAAGATGCTATGCAGATGCGAAACAAGATTTTTGGAACTTGATCGTCTCAAAGGGGTGTTTGGCAATTTCTTCTTTGAAGAGAATTACCTACAAAATTCTAAATGAAACTATGCAAGAATAGAGAGAATGATCAGTAGATTAGAGGATTTCAAGTTGGAAAGAGGTGAGTAAAACATGAGAAATGGCTTGGTATTTATAGCCAAAAACCTGTATTGTAGGTCGGTTCTGCCGGTTCTGTTGCAGAACAGAACCGGCCAGTATACTACTGTAACAACCCGAGTTTCACGACGCGTATGACGATCGCGAATTCGACGTCATAATTATTATTTTATAAGTTCATGTGAACGAACGTGGACATTTAAAATTTTATTTGTCATGAATAGTTATTTTCGTATCTTATTACGAAAGGAATTTAGAAATTTTTACTTTTGACGTTTCACGAGTCAACGTTTGACCGCGTGACCGTATGCGTTTTAAGTATCGTAGAAATTTCAACGCGCTTTGTTATTATTTTTATGATGATAATTTCTATCTTATCGTCCTCGTCCCGAGTTAGTCGAAACCGAGTCAAAACTTTATTTTGACGTGAGTTAACATTTTATTAAATGTTTTAAAATAAATTTAGTGGGACGGAATAAAAATATTTACGAACGTGATGTGACTCGAGTCATTGACCGATTTTAAATAAAAGAAATAATACATTGTACTAGTTTTAAAAGGACTTAAAGGATAGAGGGGTTAAATGAAAAATTTAAGGTTTTGGTTTTTGGTTTGGTTCGAGCCCACAACTAGGACAAGAGGAACAAAGCGAGTCCGTAGTTTTGTCCGATCTAGCTTATTTAAGCATTGTAAGTATTCTATTTACTAGTGTTATATATTTATTTTTGTGATTCGATTGATTTTTTGGGTTTTTTTGAATGTGATGATGGAAATCCGAGAGATTTGTTGGTGTCTAGTTTATGTATTTTGGTTTTGTTGAATTTGAGAGGAGTAAATATTGTCTGTAGACCATTTTAGATGTGTTGTGAATGGATTTTTGAGTCAAAAATAGTTTTTGGCGCGTTTAGTAACATTAAGTTTTGAGCAGAAACTTTGGCGTGAAAAACGAGGTTTGAGATTTTGTAAAAATCTATTTTTGATTGAGAAATTTGATAGAGTCCGTCCTAATGAAAGTTTTGATAGGTGGATCGTCCTGTAACTCCTAATAACGAAGAAGTTACGACGAAAACAAGATTTGAAAACTAGGAAAAATTTCAATCGGCTATAGTGTTTTGTTTAGTTGCTGGCAGATTCAAAAACATCTGATTTGAGCACTTTCGAGTCCGTTTCAGCCTTCCGGCGAAACACGAAAGTTGCTCGGAATGACGTTCTACTTGGCGGTGAGGCTTGCTGGTTTTAAAATCGAGTAATAACGGGTCAAAACCCAAGGTCAAAATCTACATTTTTATCAAAAAAGACATAGTTCCTGCAAAAACTGTAGGGGTCTTTTGGTTAATTTGCTGTCGAGTTTTGGGTCTCGGTAAAACTAAAAAGTTGGTCAGGGGCATCAATAAAAGCTCTTTTGACGTCCGAGTTACATGAAAGTGTGGATATAACGGGTCAGTTTTTGAGCAGTGTAGATTTAATTATACATATATGTATAAAAAAGCTAAAGTCAAACAAAGTCTAGACGTGGACTTTTGAAAGGTCCAACGGGTTTAATACTTAACTTGTCGGATGTTATAAAAAGATAATAAACACTACTATTATTACAAGTGTGATATTTTAAACTTAACGATTGTTATGAACGAAGTAGATTATAAAAGTAGTAACTTTTGGAATATTCGAATATAAAACCGAAATGAGTAAACGATAATCAAATTGAATGTCAAAAGTTCGACGAGATTACTAAATATTATTATAAATATAATAAGAAGACGAGACTTACTAAAAATGGTAACTTTCCAAAAATAGTAACTTCCTAAAAATAGAAAGTTTCATAAAATAGAAAGTTTTTGATTAAGTGACTTATAATATAAATAAAAGAAAGACGTTAACTCAATTAAGTAGATGTTTAGGACTAGAGCACAAGTGGATTTCTTCACATTTGTATGTTATAATTATACTCATTCTTTGACTAGTTGTGATGCGCGCCTATTGCTCGTATTTACGATTATAATAATGAACGACTAACATATAGGTCGCGGTTTAGCTCATGTCGCAGCACACAACACAAGTTCGTGCTATTGTTCGGTTATTTGATTCTTCGGATTCGATCAAGGTGAGTTCATAGCCTCGCTTTTTTAAGTGTTTTAATGTTTTTAATATCACTGACGCCGGGGATTTCATTGTTGTTTTATTGAAATGAGAACGCAAATGTTTGATATTAAAGATGGATTACATTTCACTATTATAGTATATGACTTTTTTTTAACTAGATCGTGAACGTTGAGTTGCCTTGTCTGTTTGCCTTGTTGTAGGTGAACACTAATGCATTAAATAGATCTATTGGGTTTGACAACCCTGTCCGGGGTTTGAATCAGTTAGTGAGCACTCTGCAACGGATATTTTATAGTTAGTATTAGGAGAAGTGGCATACTTCTCGGACATTATTTTATCCCATGGGATGAATGTGTTAAGTTTCGGTACACGGGCTCATTTAGTTGGAAATCAATATTTTTATAACTTGTCTTACGAGCAACGTTATATGTTTTGTTGAACCAAATATGCGTTCTAACTGTTATTTGTAAACTCTATGAATTCACTCAACGTTTTGTTGACCTTTTTAAGCATGTATCTTAGGTATAGGTATCGAAGATGGCTTGGATGGGACGGAACGCGGATATCAAGGACGGTGACTCGGTGAACTTGTGTCAATAAATGATAGAAATATTTTAGAAATGAAGTCGTAATGTACCTTGTAGAAACAAATTTTCTACGATAGTTTTGGGACCTTTGTACTCTGATTCTTTTCAAACGAAATAAATGAAATTTATTTAACAAACATCTCTTTTATAGTTGTTTGTTATAACTTGTGTGATTGTATCGTGATGTAGCACCCTAAATGTTGTATTCCGCTGCGTATCGTATGCTGGGGGTGTTACAACTACAACAGAACCGGCGCACAGTAACAAAATTTGAATTTTGATTTGCAAAATCTTGAGAGATCATGTGTAATCTTGTAAGATTTCCCTAAGATATGCTGCAAATGATGATGTTATCCATGATATAAATAATGGTTTGCATAATTTACTTGTAATTCAAAGTAATGCTAAAAATGGAAAAGTAATAACTATGTGTTAGTTTAAGTAGTTTACTTTCATATAGATTTTACTAATTGTTATCAACAAAACATGAAAAGATCGTAAAATAAAATAAACGTTTTTATCGAAAGACTAATTAACCGCTTAGATCTATCACGTGTGATCTTGATTCCAAGAATATATGCTGCTTCTCCTAAGTCTTTTATAGAAAAACACTTACAAAGCCAAGACTTAATATCTTGCAGTATTGTAACGTTATTTCCCATGATTAATATTTCGTCGACATATAAGACTAGGAATGAAACACTACTCCCACTAGCTTTGAGACATACACATGGCTCATCAGGATTTTGAGTGAAACCAACCTTCTTGATTTCCTTATCAAATCTCTTGTTCCACCTTCTTGATGCTTGCTTCAATCCTTAAATGGATCATTGCAGTTTGCATACTTTGCTGAGAGGTTTTAGATTTACAAACCCCTCGGGTTGCACCATATATACGTCGTCGCTTAGGTGGCCATTCAAAAAGGCGAATTTTGACATCATCTGCAAAATCTCATAGTCATAGAACGCGGATATGGCTAAAAGAATCTTTATAGCTCTAATGTCTGCAACAGGAGATAAGGTTTCCCCATAATCTACGTCGTAGGTTTGGGTATAACCTTTTGCTACCCGACGAGCGTTAAAGGTGTGTACATTTCCATCCATGTCAGTCTTTTTCTTGAAAAGCCATTTACTCCTAACAGTTCGACCATTAGGAGGAAGATCAACCACACACCAGACTTGGTTATCTTTCATGGATTGCATTTTCGCATTCATAGCATCAAGCCATTTGTCAGATTCAGGATCTGACAATGCAGCTTTGTAATTAGGAGGTTTATTAGATCCCCTAATTCATGCTCCCCAGCATCTACATAGAAACCATATCTATCAGGTTCTTGAGGTATCCTTCTGGATCTACAAATGGGAACTTCTACACTATGGGGCTCGACCTCATTAGGTTCGACCTCATGGTGTCATATTCTTGAAGTAATTCAAGTCCTACCTCACTCCTACTCGCTTTAAGCAATCCGTTACTCCCACTTACTTCCTGTAGATCAAGATTACTCTCAAAGAACTCAGCATAACGAGCAACAAAAATCTTGTTCTTGTGTGGGTTGTAGAAGTAGTATCCCATTATTTCCATTCTTAACAGTTCTGGATTCAACTTTGTCAGGCGTGTCTCGCTTCACGAGTGCCTCACAACTCTAGACTTTTAAATAAGACATATTGGGAGCTTTTCCATTCCATATTTCATATGGTGTCTTACAAACCTTTTTGGTTGGAACCATGTTGAGTATGCGAGCAGCAGACTCGAGAGCATATCCCCAAAAAGGACTTTGGTAGAGTTGTAGAGTTCATCATGGATCGAACCATCTCAAGTAAAGTTAGATTCATCCTCTTAGACACCCCGTTATGTTGTGGTGTATAAGGCGAGTAAGCTGAGATACGAAACTCATGACTCAAGTATTCGCCGCCTTGCTCGGACCGAATAACTTTGATTTTCTTTCCGAGTTGATTTTCAACTTCATTTTGAAAAACCTTAAATGTTTCAAATACCTCATGTTTATGTTTCATCAAGTAAACATAACCATAATGGCTGAAATCATCACTAAAGGTTATGAAGTAACTAGCACCTTCTCTTGACACAGTTTTAAAAGGGCCACATACATCAGTGTGTATAAGTCCTAGTAGTTCTTTAGCTCTTTCCACTTGATGTGAAAATGGCTTACGTGCCATCTTTTCAGATATACAAGATTTGCATTTTTTAAAAGATTCATCGTCGGTGGGTTGTAAGATCCCATCACGTTGAAGTTTCTCAATACGTTTCTTGTTTATATGACCAAGATGACAATGACAAAGATAAGTAGAGTCCAACACATGTTTGGCTCTTTTATTGCTAACATTGTATATAGAACTAACATTTGGATAAAGATTTTGCATATCTATTTCATAAATACCATCATGTAGAATTGCATTCAAATAAAACACACCATCTTTCATAACAAAAATACCATAATTCAAAAATGTATGCATATAACAATTGTCAACCAAACGAGAAACAAAAACAACACCCCTAGTAATAGAAGGTGCATAATGGCAATTGTCTAAAACAATAACTAGTCTATTCGATAGAATTAAATCAAAACTTCCAATAGCTTCAACAGCTGAACGCATCCTATTTCCTACGTACATGTTCAAAGCTCCGTGTTTCAGCTTCCTTCTCCTCCTAAGACCCTGCGTGGTATTACAATATGAGTTCCATAACTCGTATCATACACCCAAGATTTATTAGGAACAAAGTATAGTTCTATAGTGAAGATACATGAAGTGCTAGCCTCGCCAACATTTCATCTCTTCTTCAACTCAACATGGTAAGAAGTACAGCTCCTCCTCTAGTGTCCCACCTCCTTGTAGTAGTGGCAGATTGAGTCCTTTGCAGGATTATCTATCTTTGGTGGCGGTGGGATCTTAGGTTTGGGAGCATAAGTAAACTTAGTCTTTCCCTTTGCCCCTTGCGGTTTCTTCATACTGTTCTTCTGGATCTTCCTTATCCTAATAGCAAGTACAACGAGAGTCTTAGCCTTCTTTGGAATACCTTTTTCATACAACTTGAGCATAGCATGTAGCTCAGCTATCGTCTTCCCTATGCTATGCATAATATAGTTCTAAATGAACTGATCATAGTCCTTGTTGAGAGAATTCAAAATAAGACTCACACCAAGTTCATTAGGCATAGGGAAGCCAAGGCGTACCAAAGTGTCTTAGTAGCTTTTCATCTTCAAAAGATAGGAGCTTACCGACTGACCATCCGCTTGTTTGCAAGCATGGAATGCTTTGACGGTTTCGAACAATTCATGTTTAGCCTGCTCTTCGAACATTGTTTTCAGTTCTTCCAACATGTCATATGCATTGAATTTTTCTAAAGTCCTCTGTAGGTCTGAGGACATACTCGAAAGCACTAGACATGCAACCTCTTATTCAACACTGACCGACTCATAGTACTTGTCAATTCTTTCTTGGTCAGCAGTTTCACGATTAGGAGCTGGTGCCATAGGCTGTTCCACAAAACTCAGTTTTTTCTTATACCTAAGAACAATCCTTAGGTTGCGATGCCATTTTGTAAAATTAGAACCATTAAGTTTCTCACTAAATTAACCTGAGAGTCAAACTGTTTATCTTTTGGGCAGTGATTATGTCGTCGTGTAGGTTGTTATTTTAGTTATGAAGTTTTACATTTATATTTTGCCGGTGTAGCCGATCAGATGTAGCTTCATTGGTATGTAGGGTGTCGATCACTAAGAGCGAGAGCGTTAATCTTTTATTCTATCAATATTTTGGTTAACTAAATTAAGTCAATTTAAACTATGTTAATTCTAATCTATGTTAAACCTATGCTAAACCTATGTTAATCCTAATTCTAACGGATAAAGAGGGGTTTTCAGTCTGAGAGACTGACACAGGTTTGGTGGTGACTTAAATCAATTTAAAATACAATAACACACGTAAACAGATAATTAGAAGATAGAAGAGCGGTCTAGCAAAATATAAGAAAACTATATTAGCCATGATTAATCCAATTAAAATGTTGGTTTGCTTATTTAGTGCAATGAGTGCTTATCTCGAGGCGTCATATCATTCCAAGATTTAGGCAATACTTCTTCCTAAAACCTAGACACGTAGAATTCTATCACAATACTTAAACGTCTTTTTGGAGTAATACATTTACCGGGGAAACCCTTTACCCAAAAAAAAATTCTATCACAATTAAACGCATCCGCATAAAGCATCATACTTGATGATTATAATCTATCTTAGGAGATTAATAATAGTGATCTTATTAAACCCTAGCTTATGAAGACTTTACCCAACTGCTGCTTAATGGCAATTTATATTCTAGTAGTCTACTATCCAAGTCTTTACCAAAGGAATCAGTACGTTATTTGTTGATCCCAGGTCACCTTCTAGGCCAACTTGTTTACAAAAACAAATGGTAAATATAGGGCATTATTTGTGATCCTATTATTCTAGATATATAAATTGCTATATGGAGAGTCATCCCGACATCTAGCTAACTTGGTTGCTATCACTAGATCCAGTTGAATGATAGGTCGCATACAAAAGCACGTAAAGAATTATAAATTGATAAACATAAACAACGATCAATGATAAATTAAGCAGTCGATATAAACAAACCAAACATTTAAACCTTCATAAACATGGCTAATACCCAAGGGTATTAGCCCATAACCATTGTAATTAATACAAGAATAATCAATCAACCAAGGTAAACTAACCGAGTTAAAGCTAATACCCAAGAGTATTAGCCCTTAACCTCTAGTAATAATACAATATAGAACAATCAACCAGGTAACTAACCGAGTTAAAAGAATGAATTACCAAAAATAAAACTGATATAAGAGTATAAGATTAACGGTGATTCTTCCTAATGAAATTAGTACATTTGTTGACCTCTTCTGCACTTCTCTCTTCTGAAAAATCACTTTTATGGTTAGTGTATAAAAAATATAGATCAAGCACAACCTAAAACTCGTTTTTTAGTTTTCTATTTATAGTGTTCTAGAATTTGGACGATTACGGCTATTGGTGGGAATCAAAACATGTATTGTGTATTTCTTGGAATTAGGACTACGATCAATATCATCCAAATATTAAATCACTAAATCTTGGATATAGCGTATTAGATCTCCTAGATACGGCGTATAGGTCTTCGTGGTTTCTTGTGAAGGGCAAAACAGATACGCCGTATCTTCCTTGATGGATACGGCGTATAGGATGTCAAAATAGTATTCTTTAGATTTCTTCGTTTAAGCTCTCGATGGCGTGCCTTTTTGATAATCTTCACAAAGTACTCCATAATTACTGCAAATCTGAAATATAAACGATTAAGTATCAATTCTTGCAATAATTATATAAAATGGGTAAGAATCGCAGGATAAATGATGCTATAAAAGTGACGTTATTTGATGTCATCAAATATTCCCCCACTTGAATCCTACTTTTCCTCAAGTAGCCTTTAGAAATTTATGAAAATGTATCCCGATTTTTTTTTCCGTTAAGCATTTATTCGTTTAATTACCAGTACACAACCAAATACCTCACGAAATAGGAAGATAAAAACACTCAAATCACTCGGCTAATCTATGTGGCAACATGTAACTAATTCGCTCAATTGCTCGATCATGATGAGTATTCTATCATAAGCTTGGCAAGGATACATATCTCCACCACTAAAGTTAAAGGGTTTGATCACTCTTTCTAATCTCTACTGATACCAATATTCTAGAAAAGGTGACAAAATCACACATACACACCTATAACGATGGGATAGACACATATGTCTGCATTCGAACCTTAACTCGAATAAGCTAAAGAATATGACTAGTAGTCTTTACTAAAAGTCGTAAACCAGCAAGGGCGACAAACCACATATACACATCTATAACGATGAAATAGACATACATGATTGCATTCAATTCCCCCACTCGAGTAAAACCAAGGGTTAGGACGAAGAGTGATATAGGGTATGGATCTTCTAATCATTTCTCCAAAATTAATAAACCAACAAGGCGGACAAAATCACACATACATAGCCGTAACGACGAAATAGACACATGTGATTGCTCGCATCCTCATTTGAATAAAACTTAAGGATAGAGATTAGGAAAGGGAAATAATTATTTGTTAAATAAAAATATACAAAACAAATAGATTGAGTCCAAACAAATAAGGTACAAGTTGCTAGATACTTTCCCGACCG
>BQNB010093818.1:0-26271 GCA_026074375.1 Tanacetum coccineum
AGCTTTCTCTTGTAAATATTAATTTTAGCACGAGCGGTAGACAAAAATGGTCTTCCAATGATCAAGGGCACTTTGATATCCTCGAGCATATCTAGAATTATAAAGTCTACGAGAAAAGTAAATTTACCCATTCTTACTAGTACGTTTTTAGCAATTCCTTTTGGATATTTCACTGTCCTATCCGCTAATTCCACTGTTAGCTTAGTGTGAGCTAATTCGCGTAATCCTAAGTTAAGGTAGGTCAAGAGAGGCATAACACTAACGCTAGCTCCTAAGCCAACAAAGGCATTATCAAAGCAAACATTATTAATAAATCAAGGTAAAGTGAAACTCCCTGGGTCTTTCTCTTTTTGGGGTATGGATTCATCAATATGTGAAGCTTTAGAGTAAGCTTCCAAGAATTATGGTCCATATGATCCCTTCTTTCCATCACAGTAGTAACCATTCAAATGAGTTGGAAATAGAATCTTCATTTGTCTTGTCTCGTACATGAGTGTACGGTTCTGTTTAGTGGATACGGCGTATTGGGGAGATCCAATACGGCGTATCGTGTGTGAATCAACTTCAATAGTATTCGAGATTGACTTGACTTGATCTCTCGGGTTTGTTTCAGTCGAGCTAGGTAGACTTCCAGATCCTCTCTCCTGTAGTACCTTGCTCATTTTCCCGATTTGTATCTCCAATGTTTTAATTAATGCTCTTTGGTTCCTTATGGCAGCATTCGTTGAAGCTTGGATTTCTTTAATCAAGTTAGAGATTTCTTCGTGTCTTTTTGCTGATTCTCCCATAAATTTGCTCAAGGTATCTTCCATTGATTGCCTTCGTTCTTGGTATGAAGGAGTTGCATTGTTCCTTTGATAGAATCCTGGAGCTGTTGCTCTATATCCCCCACCTTGAAAAGGTCTACGAAATTAGGTATAGTAAGCTTCTTCTAGGGTTTTCCCTTCTTCTTTATGGGGAAATCTTTAGTGTAATGGGGTCCTTTGCATTGTTCACATCCTACTTGAGCAGCATAAATTTTTTCATTCACCTTCTTGATCTCTCTTCCTAGATTGTTTAGTTGTGTTTGTATAACAGTCAGTCCGTCAGAAGTCTCAGTACTTCTTCCTCTAGATGTTCCATTGTGCCATTTTTAAGAGTATTCTGCCATTTCTTAGATGGCCTTTTTAGCATCGGAAACTATCTTAGTTGGAACGGCACCTCTTGAGTCAAGAATCTGTCGTGTTGGAACATCCAACCCATTGTAGAACAAGATTACCTCATGCATCTCAGTCAAATAGTGTTGAGGACACTTCTTTAAGAGTTCTTTAAAGCGCTCCCATGCTTGATAAAGGGTTTCATCTGGTTCTTGCTGAAAGTTGTTGATTTCCTCTATTTTTTTCGTAGTTCGACCAGGTGGCAATATTTGTTCAAAAACTTAGTTTTAAGATCTTCCCAAGTTTTGATCAAACCACTTCTAGTGTCGGATGCGGTGTTGCTTCTCTTTTTCTCTCATAGTGCAAGTAACCATTTTTTCTTTTTTTATCTCTCTCTCTAGTTCTTTCTCTCTCTAAAATATTTTTCTTATTTTTGTGTTCATGGTGATGAAATGATATCATGTAACATGTGGTATCAAGAGCCAAGGTTGGGTTAAGTGATTTGTTTGTGGTAACTTATTAGAGCTTATTGATTCGGCTTACTTTTTAATTTTTTTTTCTTTTCTATTCTGGCAAAAATTTTCTTTCTCACTTTTTACTTTCATTATAATTTTTTTGGGTTTATTTACGGATTTTTAGCGTAGAATGTCAAGCAAAAAACTTTCATTAACAAAAATCTTGTAGCTTATTTGTTAGTTTTTTTAAAGCGTATATCATCCTTGTGGTTAGCATCTTTGTGGTCACGGCTTGGTTCAAACTCGATTGAAACAGGAGACAAAACAACGTGCACAAAAGGTGTTTGATGTCTTGTATGAACCAAACGAGTTTTTCATCTCTTGCAGTCCTGATCGAGTGATTTCTCTCAAGGATACACGTTCGAGTTTTTTTGTTTGTCTAATATGCCGAACGAGTGCATTCTCTTAGAGTCGAAGATGGTGAAAGCAATTAGGAAATGCCGAAACAAGCACATTTTGTGAGTCGACAAATAGACAACAACCTAAGTTTAAACCGATCCAGTGATCACACCTTCAGGACCGAACGAGCCACCAGCCTTGACAACCGATCGAGTAGAGGTAGTGGGAAACGAACCAGCCAACATCCTTAGTCGACCGAACGTGTGTTTTTCCTTGTGAACCGAACGAACCAAAATCATTGAGGATTGCATCCATTGAGTCAACTAAGATCGAACAAGCGATCCTTGTGCGCACGAACAGAACCAAACCTCCTTTAGGAACCGAACAAAATAAAACCAACAAAATTCTACACGTTTAAGTTTCGTTACGGATTTTCGGTTTTGAGTGACGTTGCTCTTACGGGTCTTAAGACTATATCATCGTGTTCGTGACATCGTTTCGATCATCATGGTATATTTGGATGTTACCGACGATAACCGAACGAGTTTAAATGATTAAAAGTTCATTCGTTGCATTTTTATAAAATTCAAATCGAAGAAGACAATAGGCAGGAGGGAAAACGTGTTTCAATTTTAACAAAAAATTGATTTTTACACTTTTAGTCCCTGGACTTGAAGTATTTCACCATTCATCCTTTATTGGTTTTTTAAACCTCCTTGTAACACTTGACCAACCGTTTGTACCTTATTGGCTTTGAATAAAACGATTCTAATCAACTCAAGCTCAAAATTTGTGCACCGTTCATCGCTCTTTGCTCACAAATCGTTAACGAAAGTTCAAATTCTTCATTTTAACAACGATTTCAACAACATCAACTCTATTTTCATGGTTTTTCTTGATTTAGTAAATTCCACGTGAATCAATCACGTGTTTTATCAATTTAGCAAGATTTGGTAAAAATCCCGTGAAAATTGTCTTCTACCACAACAACAAATCACTTTTACCCACCTAACAGAATCAATGCTTTATAGTGAAAACGATTGCAATCACACTTGTTCCTTCGGATTAATGGAAACACTCAAACACCGTTTCACCTAGATCACTCAATCACTCATTACCTAATGCAACAATCCACAACCCAACAACAACTTTGTCTCACAACCTTCTATTCATCACGAATACACTGCAACACAATGCAAAAATCCTGGAGAATCTAAATACCTACTGACTGCATTTAACATGGCACTTGCACTTATGGCTAAGGCATTTACTCTAAATGATACCACTCCAAACATATAAACAACCAAGAGATGTTCATCAAACCAATGTAGCAGCATGCAAATTGCACAACCAGGTATAAATATGGATCAAGACAGACAAATGCTAATGGTTGAAGATAATGTTGGGAACCAGTTTAGACTGAATGCAATGAAAAATGTCTAGAATCAGGTTGTTCTAATGCAAGTCAGTATCCGGAGTGTTTGAATGTTGGAAATAAGAATGGGCTTGTGTGGTTTCGGGAAATTGCTAATTCAGCATGGGGATGGAAATGTTGTTACAGCACCGGCTGAGGGTAATGGTAATGGTATAAATGGTAATACGATAAGGTGTTACAACTGTCAAGGAGAGGATCATTATGCCAGCAACTGCACAGTAAAGCCAAGGAAACTAGATGCTGCTTATCTTCAGAAACAAAGATTGCTCAAAAGGAAGCAGGGATTCAACTCACTTCTGAGGAATTTGATTTCATGGCTGTTGTAGGTGCCTGTAAGGAAAACTAAGAGAGCAAATGCGAATGCACTTTAGAGAATAATTTGCAGCAAGCTTCGGTCATCTGTACTCAGTTGACAAAGCTCCGTTATGATCTCGGGACAGTTAGCTGAGGTACATCTATTCTGAAAATTGTATATATTAATGTTATATTCAATATGTTTATCATGAGGAGAGTATACTGAGCTACTCTAAAACCCATTCCTGAACCACAATCAGTAAAGACAAACAGAATTGATAGTAATGTCAAATTCTGTGGTTTTTTAGTGGGAACAAAGTGGGAGGACAGATAGAAACAACTCCTGCAATTATTGAGGAAACAAGGGCTTGTTTGAATCATTATATAATAATCTGGCAATTAAAGTTAAGAAAATCAACTCGGTCAATCCCAAAATGAAAGAAACAAATGCTGAATTGACCACTGAGCTTGCTAGTATAAAAATCATGAAAAAGTGTTATGAAATTAGTCATAGAAAAATATATACAAACTTGATAGATGTTATCAAAAGTCTGTTTATCAAGTACAATATTTTCTAAAAAGATATATGCTCTTCACTTAAGTTCCGGTAAACAAATTAACGACTATTGAATGAGAAATTTCAAATTTAAGTAACATACTATTTCAACGGAAAATCTACTGTTTCTTCTCTTCTTGAGGAAACGAAAAAGTTTGAAGTCTGATTTCAATATACTGCGAAGACGAGTTCTTGATAAACAAATTCTACTTGAGATTAAGATAAAGGAATTAGATATATTTTGGTTTAAAAGGGTCAATCTGATTCAAAGGAGTGCACATGTTTCACCTAAGCCAGACTCTGTTTTACCACACGAACAGAAATGGCTTTGGATTATCAAATCCTTTTTATCTCAAGCAAGCTGAACAGAAACAACAGGTTGTGTATAATGCAGGGTGTTATTAGATAAGCTGCTTCCTCATGAAGTGCATGATTCAGATGAAGAGACACTACAAACGTCGCTCATGAGAGTCATCTAAAAATGTCACAATTGAACAAAGAAATAAAACCGGCAAACTATACAAAGATTAATCGTTCTTTCGGGGGTTTTGTTTCTCAAAAGGACAGAGTCACAAGTAGAGGTGGACTTTTAAATTATCAAAACGGCCCTGTTTCTAAATCGATTTAAATACCAATTGAAGGATTTTTCGGATGATACTACTCCAATGATGTTGCAAGAAAATTTCTAGATGAAGGTTAAAATGCCCCATTGTGACTCTTCAAGTATGTTGTCAAACATAGAATGACTTTAGATACTCACAATTGGTCGTCTTCTGCTCACCCAAGAGATTCACAAAATTTTAAAAGAAGAAATTTTCCCTATCGTCAACCAAGTTGATGCTAGACTTCAAAATTTTGAAATACAATTTTTGAAAGAAGCAGCTAAATTTGTTCGAGACTTTAAATCTCTTGCAAAAAAAGCTGATGAATCTCTTGCTAAGCACAAGGCATTGGAATTAGAAATCGAGTGTCTCTTGAGAGCAGTTGTTAGTCAAGATATTATGTCTATTGTGCAAAATCCATCGGTTGTAGATTCATCAAATCTCCAAACTGAGCTTGAACGTACGAAAAGAATCGATTTGAAAAATTGTATTCATTATGAAGAGAATGGATATGCTTACTTTGGAATGATTGTACAAAAGTATGAAGAATGCAAAATATAACAAATTATCGTACGATAAGCTTTATAATGACATTGCAAACAAAAGAATTTAGAGACGGTTGCTAGCTCAGTGGGAGATCAAAAGGTTTAAAAGTAAGGATACTCTATGTGTGTTCAAATAACCCTTGTTCTTTGTCTCAAAAACTAGAAAATGTGAATGTAGAATTTAGAGGTTTCAGGTTCGAAATATGAAAATGAAATTGTCATCTTAAGACAACATACAAAAACCTGTTTGACTCTATCAAAGTGACACGGACTCAAACCAAAGGCTTAATTGACTCTTTGCAAGATAAACTACTTGAAAATTCAATGAAAATGCTAGTTGATTGAGCTCAGTTGTTTGATAAGGTTTCTGATCAAAAGAGACACACAAAGAGTTCCGAGTGCGAATACCTAAGTTTGCAAAGCAATATTCTTGGAAAACCACCTTTTTCTTCTAGACCCAAACTATATGCTGTAACTCCTCTACCTAACTCTACGGCTTTCCCCAAGGTTGGTGAGACGAATGCTTTGTCAAAACCAGTCACTTCAAACTCGACACCTTCCTCTCATGAATCAACAGTTGTGAACAATAAAAGAGTGATTGCTCCAGGAATCTTTAGGATTAACCTTTTAAAGCTTCTAGGGTAGACAACTTGATGCCTAACAAACATGTTAAAACAAGCGTTAGGACAAAACCAATCACTGTTTTCACAACCTCATAGTCATTACTAATTAAGATGTAAATTCCAAAACAAATGGGTTCTCTCTCTAAGACATTAGATGCATACTAGGACCAGAAGTCCCTAAGCTTGGAACAATCCAAAGAGCGTTACAGGTTACCTTTTAAGTCTAAGAGTGGTTGCCTCTCGAATAAGTTAGAGAAAATAGAAGAAAACCATAGGAGTTTACAGTCTTCTCACTATCCGAACCATACATCATCTGAATGCAATAACATTATGCTTGCTATTCGAAATGAAAAATCTAAAGTTATTTGTGCTTACCTGTAAGCAATGTCTAAATTACAGCTAATCTTGGTTGAATTTGTGTGCTTCAGTATGTGAATATTGGCTTGAAATCTAGGAAGGTAAAACCTTAAGTGCTAATGTCTTCAAAATGTTACAATAATAATAAAACATAAGGCTCAGGTTGGAAACCAAAGAATGTAGGGGTCTAAGAAAGATTTGCTTCACATATGTCTTGTGGGGAAGGGGGGAGGTTGGACTAGTAAACCTAGATTCTGCTTAGGTGAGTCACCAAACTGGAAGATTTTTTGACTCTAAAGGGAAAAATAAATCAGTCTAGTTGAATCTGTGAGTCAATTCTGACTGCTCTAAAGGTGATAATGCATGTACTTCTAACCCTCAGGAACCGATCAGAAAATAGTTTCCAAGTTCAACTTTCTCTATGACAGGTTGTCAAAATTGGTTTGATACTCTACTAATTCCATTGCTTTCCGAGTTATAACCTGAAAGACAAAGAAGATCATGAAGAGACATATGATTGTGACACTTAATTAATGAGTTTTCCAGCAAGGTTTGTAATTATAATGTCAGATAACAACCCGTCTTCTAAATGTAAGGAAAATGTACGTGTCAATGCGTTTATCCTTAACAACGAAAAGAGAAATCTTTTCGGTCTTGAGCTAGTATCAAAACATTCAATGTTTGTTAGCTCAAGTCAATGGCTTGTAATCAAATGTCAGATTGCAACCCGTTCTTCAAAGAAAAAGGGAGTGTACGCTTCAGTGCCGCATTTTCTTAAAAGATAGAGAAATATTTTGTTTTCATTCAGTATGTTATGATAGTCATGAGTCGATGTAGAGTTGGAAAGTCTATTAGGTCATTTGTTCGACGAATTATCAATGGAGAAAAACAAGTTGTCTTCAAAGTCTTCGATGTTTACTATGTGATGCTAGATTTCGAATAAACGTCAAAACAACAAGATTCAACTTCATTTACTTATCTCTAAGCAACAACTATCTTCGCTGATGGAAACTTTCGACTTGTAAATATTTTTATCTTTCTCTTTATTGTTGATTTATAAATATGTTGAAAAGAAAAATACAAAATATAAAATCCAGTAAAAATATAAAAAAATTTAAAACATATTAAAAAAACAAAATACAAAATCAAATTTTGCAAAATACAAAAATAATCTCTTCGACATGTCTCTCGACAATCTGAATAACATTTGCGCACCTAGAAATGTTGATTAATATTAACACGGGTGAATAAATGAAGTTCGAGCAAGAGTTTTAAATGCTTTCAAAACATGTCCCTTCACTTTTTCTCTACGACTTCTAAGTAAATGTATCAGATTGGACTCGGGTCTCCAAAGAAAGGTAAAATGTTCATTTTTGTACATTTTTCCTAACCTACGGAAGCTCATATATTTCGGTTTGTGAAAAATCATATAAACATTCAAAAGTTTGAATGCTCAAGAGAAGTTTAAGGAATATGATGGTTTTATAAGATTATCTCACATATTTTCTGTTGAGCACAATTTTCAAGATATTTTCAAAAAGAAAAATTTCAAATTCTTTCAAAATTATGTGCTCAACAAACTCCCACTCCAAGTTTTCTATCTATTCTATATTGAGGGGGAGTTATTATCAATATGTTTCATTCTGCATTGAAATCCTGTTCTCCCCAGACTTGTTAGGCCTCATGTAATTTACCAGACATAAACTTGTTTTCTAAATTCACTAAATTGTCAAAAATTGTAATAAATATGCACCAATTTTGAGGGGGGAGAATAGTGATTAAATGTGATCAATAGGATTTTTTAACGGATAACGATCTTCAATCTATAAGTGCGTTTCCAAAAACTGCAGTGCTAAACTCTTTTCTATATTATCGCGTGCTATATGTAGTAGGGGGAAGCATTTGGTATTCTCTGGAAACACTCTAGTGTCTCAAATGATTTCTCAGACTGTTGTTTGATTTTTTATTCTAATGGTTTTATGGTAATCTTCATGGCAATATCTAAAAGATCCGACAACGTTATTTCTAAGGAGTTATAAGGCGGTTATGGTTAGGTATATTCGTTCATGATCTAGGCCAGAAAGAACCGGAGGGATCTAACCCAGGATCACTCCAATTAGAATAGAGTAGAAGTCCTAGGTATGATTGGAAAAAGAGTAAAGTGAGAATAAGGGATAGTGCGACCGAGATGTGCTAGTGCTGGAACTAACCCCAACAATGTGGTACATTGTCATGAAAAGTCTCGGTAAGCACGAAGGGGTTGATGAATGAAAAAAGAATTTATAAGGATAAAGGGTGAAAGAAAGAAGCCATCAATACAACCTTTGGACAGAACCGGGTCAATGCATATCTATCGGTAATCACGCATAAGTTGATTTGATATTGAAGTCAAGGTCATCATGGAACCAGTAATGCAATGCACACAACCATCCTTAGCCACTCTGAATCTCTCATAGGATTTCTGTTTCATTTCACAGAGTTTCAACACAATTCTATAGGCTTTCTCATTCCAAGATCGTTGTATTATAAGGTGGTTAAGTCCGCTCCAGTTCGATTACAAATAAAAATTGTGCACTTATAGTGGCATAGAGCTAACGAGATCATCAAAATCTCATAGGACACAAATGCAATATACAAAAGTTAGTAATCAATATACAACTTTTGGTATCCATTAAGGTCCTACGCTCATTATCCTTTGATAATTGCCCTGAACCTTCTGAGAGTGATACTCTTTAGTATTCACAGTGAAGATGGAAATCCTTCTTGAGCCAACATCAAACAAGCTCTTGGTAGGTGACTTGCGAGATTCTATATGAATCAAACTTGTGTCAACTGGAAAGAAACGATGGTGCGATTCTATATGAATCAAACTTGTTCCAGTAAAATGAATTGACGACTCAATCAGAAAGATAGTAACTATCTGATTCACTCTTACTGTGTTGTCTGCTTTGAGACGCTCTGGTAACAAGAACGGCTAGTGCAGTCGCGAACCTGTCAGGAGATTCTTCTTGAATTCTACCTGATCACAGGCAGTATTTATACTGATTAACAGGGAACCTTGTGGTTATTGCAACCGTATTCGACGAAGTGACAAAGACACTTTCGTCCATATATGTTTATCTCTAACCTATACTTGCAGGTTTTCCTGACTTGGTAGCAGCTTCTATCCAACAAACACACACCACACCAACCCAATCCATGACGATTGTCAAGATTAAAGACCTCATGCTCAATCACAAGATTTAGTACATGATGAAGCTCAAACTATTCAAAGTCTTCGGCACTCTCTGTATGAACAAGCATTCCTCATAAAGAACATTTTATGTACAAGTATCATGTTAATAGAAAACTGTTGAGGGAGATTGTAGGCAAGCTTTTAAGATCAGAGTCATGAGGGTGGAGACATTAGATCCAGGCGGCATATAAGATTCAAGGATAAAGATTTAGATATCTTAGTAGTAAGAAAAATCTAAGGCCAAAGACCACGTATCTGTTATTTTGTCAAAGAATATCAAGTTAAAGATCAATGATCCAAGATCACAAGGCATGCAAAATGGAACTTCAAAGGATTTTCCCAGGAATACAAGGTCTTACCAGTCTTCAATTCGTTCACAAGAAGGATCCACAATTGAATGAACCACCTCTTAGGGGGAGATTGTTAGAGGTTTGTATTTTTTTTACGTGATGGTCATTAAATATTCCGAGCCTTGTCTTAAGTTTAAACGTTAGTTTACTGGGAATTTTATTTAAGCTAGTTTGGCATAGTTGTCCTCGGGCTCAAGCCCATTTGTTCTTAAGTACAGGCCCATCACAATGTCCACATGAAATAGACCACTCTTGTAAACTATATTATGCCTTCTCCCAAGTGTGGAGAGGGTGGTGGTTCTCTTTTCTTCATAGGCAAGTAACCATTGTTCTTTTTTATCTCTCTCTCTAGTTCTTTCTCTCTTTAAAATATTTTTCTTATTTTTGTGTTCATGGGGATGAAATGATATCATGTAACAGATAACATAAGATATTCTCTATATATTTAAAAGATTTACTGGTCTAATGTTTATATTCCTTTGTAAGTCTTGATCTCTCCCTATATAAAGAGATCATAGACATATAGTTTTGTGTTGCTACACAGAAAAAATGTAGTCGACTTTGTACTAGGTGCTGTATGTTGGGAGTTTAGGCTGTGAGTTCTCTAAGTAGACGCCTAAAAGTTGTGTGTAGCCCCAAGGATCTTTGATCCCTGTTAGATTGTAACCGTTCTAGAATTGATCATCTAGAATTAGGGCTTGGAGGAAACGTATGGTAATAAAACCTAGTTGAAATAACATTAAATCGTGTTCATTATATTCCGCTGCATTGTATCTATATTCTTTGTTATTTTTGTTAATCCTAGATATAAAGATCTAATCAATCTTGAGCTTAAATGATCTTAGAGTCTATGAGATTTTTTTAGATTTCACACATTGTGCCATTTTTGAGAGTATGCAACCATTTCTTAGATGGCTATTTTTGCGTCAGCAGCAGCCTTAGATGGTATGGCACCTCTTGAATCTAAAATCTGTAGAGTAGGAATATCACACCCATTGTAGAACAAAATTACCTCCTGCATCTCGGTCAAGTAGTGTTGAGGCACTTCATCCATGAGTTCTTTTAAAAGCGCTCCCATGCTGATAAGGTTTCATTTGTTCTTGCTTGGTGTCGGTGTTGACTTTTGGGTGATGAGCTTGGGGAATGTTTGAAAGTTGTTAATTTCCTTATTTTTTATTCGTTAGTTCGACCAGGTGGGCAATATTTGTTCAAAATCATTGTTTTATGATCTTCCTCACAGTTTTTGTTCGAATAGTTGGTTCGTTTATCAGCCAACGACTTGCCAGCTCTAGTTAGGAAATTGGGAAGGACTAGAAGAACTTAGTTGATCTACAGTGAAAGTTAGGAACTTGGAATAAGTCTACATCGTCGAGAACTTTCTTTTAAATGTGGTCGTTAGCATTCTTCATGATCCGGAACTCTGAATGTGTTTTCTCGAAAGCTCCTTAAGAAATGGCCTTTCATTTCAAATTGATCTTTGTTATCAATTTTAGGCCTTGCAACTCCCGGTCCATAGTCAGTTCGGGTCTTGCTCATGTATTGCTCCATGGTTTCCGCCATTGTTTCTGCTTCTTCTTCCTTTGAGAATTCTTGGTTAGAAAATAAATTGAAATCAGGAGATCTTAATTCATCAAGACTTAGTGTCTTGAAGTGTCTCCTTGATGATCGAAATTCTCGTTCAGGTTCTTCGTAGGTGTGAATAGTTAGCTCGTTGAACCTCCTTGTCATGCAATACTCCAGAAACAGGGATAAACAATCAGATAGGATAGGGATCGGAAGAGAGAAAACTCAGATATACGTAAGCGAATGTGGTAAGCTAATGTTTTGTATCAGTTATGATCGGATTTACGCCATATTCAATAGAAGTGAATACGCTGTATTAATCTTTTGAATGAATACGTTGTATTGGATAGAAAGTTGGATACGCCGTATCCGATGGAAGTCGATACGCCGTATCAGGTTATTGACCAAAACAGTGTATTGAGAAAAACAATTAAATACGCAAACAATTAAACACACATATATTCTAAGCAAACAATTAAAGTCATATTACAAGAATTATTAGAATTTACAAGAATATAAATTAATCTAAATTACTCTAATCCTAGGGGTTAGATTAATTTAAGGTTAAGAACCAAAATTTCAAATAAAAATCAAGATTTATTTTTACTCCCGGCAGAGGGACTGGAGCAAAAAACTTGTGTGTCGTTGTATGGTGTATATTTTAAGATTTCAAGTTTAAATTGATTATTTTGTCAGACCCTATAACCAAAAAACATCACTTTTAAGGGCAATGTACCCCGACGGTAGTAGTTTTGTGGTAAGTAGCGGTGTCCGAACAATTGAAGCGATGTTAAATCATATCAATTTATTTAATATCTGGTTATTTTAAATCTAATGTAATTCTATTCTATTCTAAAATATGTAAGTCCTAAATTCCTAATTCTAACGGTAAAAAATAGGGTTTTCAGCTTGAGAGATTGGCTCGGGTTTCGGTTTGGTGACTACAATCACAATTTCAAGCACCTTTAACCCCATGCAAGTAAAATTACAGAAGAATAAAAGACGCGATCGAGCCTAATATAGGGAAAACGGTATTAACCATTATTATCGATTTAGAACGTTGTTTGTTTATTGAAGTGCAATGATTTCTTCTCTCGAGGCTGGATTTATCATTCTTATAAGACTTAGGCGTTACATCATCTAAGAACTAGACTCGGTTAATTATGTATTAATTAAAGCATAAGCATAAAGTTGATCTTTATTCTGTTCTGATATTTTATCTATATTAGGGATTAAAGCCTTTGGGTGATTCTGTTTAATCCCTAACTCTTAGAGACACTTGACCCACTTACTGCTTAACATGTAATTTATACATAGTAGTCCACTTGTACCAACTAATCCAAGGAATCAAATCGTTATTTTTTGATTATCTAGGTTCACCTGCTTGTCTATCCTTGTTCACTAAACCAAGGCAATATATGATTATCTTAGTACGCTGAAGCGTATCCTTAGCACGGATTTAAAAGGACAATATTTGTGATCCTATTATTCTAGATGTATAAATCATATATGGAGAGTATCCCAAGACTCTAGATTACTTGGTCGTATCACTAGATTCAGTTGAATGATAGGTCAATACAAAGCTGGTAAACAATATAAATTGATTAACATATACAAGCTATTCAACAATAAATCAAGAAATCATGATAATAATACCAACATTCAGATCTTTATAATAAGCTATACCTCGGAAGGGTATTAGCCTTCAAACGTCATAATAAACACAAAAGTAATTTTTTGGCCAAGGTAAACTAACCGAGTTAACGAATGATACCAAAAACTGAATGATTACTAAAGAATATGGAATTACACGTTGTCTCCTATGGAATTGATAGCGTTGCTCGACCTCTTCTGCTCCGTTTTCTCTCAATAAAATCTACTTTATGGTTTGTTTAGGTATCGAGAATATGATTTAGCACAATTAAAACTTGTTTTTGAGTTTTCTATTTATATTGTCTGGAAGTCGGTTCGATACGGCGTATTGAGCTTGTTTCTTTCGTGGTCTTTGGTGAGTGCAGGCATGGATACGCGTATCTTCCTTGATGGATACGGCGTATTGGTAGTCAGAATCAATAATCTTCAAATATCTTCATTTAAGCTCCAGATTGTGGCGCCTTTTGCTAACTATTCCACCAAGTACTCCATAATTACTGTAATTCTCAAATATAAATGATTAAGTAACAATTCTTTGCAATAACTATACAAAATGGGTTAATAACATGGGATAAATTATGCTATAAAATAGACGTTATTTGATGTCATCACAGGGGTTCACCGATACTCGATCACCAAAACAGGGGGTTCAACCAAACTTTATTGTTCACCAAACCTAAGGGGTTTACCGAAACAAGGAAGTTCACCGAACCACCCTGGGCGAACGACCCTCTGTCAAAATTAAAGCATCCGCATAAAGCATCCTTATTTGCTGATTATAATATATCTTAAGGATTAAAGCAATAGTGATCTTGTTAAACCCTAGCTCATAGAGACTTTACCCACTTACCGCTTAATGGCAATCTATACACTAGTAGTCCACTTGTCCAACTATCCAATGGAATCAGAACGTTATTTATTGAATTATCTAGGTCACCTGCTAGTCAACACGATTAATAAACCATCAACAATATCCAATTAACTAGTTAAGCCTGAAGCGTATCCTAGACACAAACTTAGAAGGACAATACTTATGTAACTATTTTTCTAGATGTATAAACTACTATATGGAGAGCTATCCCGGACTCTAGATCCGCTTGGTCCACTTTGCTAGATCCAGTTGAGTGATAGGTCGCATACAAAAGCGGAGTATACAGTATAAATTGATAAACATTAAACAAGCACTCAACGATAATCAAGATTTCAATATAAAACAAATACCAAACATTCAGATCTTCAATTTATTGGCTAATAACCGAAGGTATTAGCTCAAACGTATAATAAATAAAGAGTAATAATTTAGCTAGGTAAAATAACCGTGTTAACGTTTGTTACAAAAAACTGACGATTTAAATAAGTATATGGGATTACACGATGTATAATAAGGAATTGACTACGTAGCTCGACCTCTTCTGCTCTTTTTTTCACTTTAATATTCGACTTTTTTGGTTTAGTATCGAGAATGTGATTTAGCACATTCTAAAACTCATTTTTGAGGTTTCTATTTTTAAGGTCTGGAAGTCGGTTGGATACTGCGTATCCAATTTTGGAATACGACGTATTGGGATTTCTTGGAGTAGGGACACTGATTTGTGTAATAGACCACAGATCGTTTTATACTCAAATAACCTTAACAAGACATATTGTGCGTTAATGCTTGTACATTGCTTGTTTTGTATTTGTGATTGTGTAGGTACGGATATTGCAAATATCACAAGAAAATGGTCAAAACCAGATAAAAATCACAAGAAAACGGTCAAAGTCGGACAAACACGGACACGGGAAAGGAAAAATTGTACAAGAGCCGGGAGATTGCAAGAAAAGGTCAACCAAAGTAAACCCTTGGTCAACTCTAGTCAACCACAAGAAGACAAAACTCCAAAAATACCAAATCAGTCCCTCAAAATCAAACATATTACACAAAAGCCCTAAAAATCCTAACACCGTTAGTCCTCTTTTATAAAGAAACTAACGGTCGTTATCTCATAACCCTTAACCCTTTTTATAACTAAGCCCATAACCTACGGCCCATATCCATTTTTTATAAAACACGGGCCCAAGTCAACCATCTAATGCCCCAAGTCAAACCCCCATATAAACGTTTACAAGTTAAAAAGGGCGGGTAAAAAGTTTTACTGTTCATCATCGTTCTTAGTGTTTAACCATACATCAAATCAAAGGGTAAATCAAAATTGAGGACGTGGCCTTTTAATTCAAGTACCAAAGTACACACTGGCAAATGAAGACGTCATGAGAAGTTTTGATTGTTTGAAAGACAAGAAGAATGACACGCGGGTCTGACAAGAAACACACCAATCATTGGATTTTTGCACTAAAATGAGTGCAAAAGAAGCACACAAGGTCTGACACACGGAATGCCACGTTGGCAATCCGTATGCTCACCCTAATTAATCCAACGGTGATTATTAGAGATCCAATGATGAGAAAGAATGAAAGGCCAAGATGAATGGGAGCGTCTAACAACTCAGTGACCTAGAAGCTTCTCTCAAGCATTATAAATACAAGGCATCTCCTCACTCACAAAGATATCTAGGAGTAGTATATAGAGTAGCTTAAAAAATTTAGCTTTTGTAACGTTTCTTTCAAAATGTTTTAGCTTAATGTAATTTTCCTTTCAGTATTGTAATCAACTTTTCATTAATAAGAATTCAAGTTTACTTTTACTTTTCTCAAGCTCACTTTTATATAAAACTTTCATACTTAATAAGCTGCTACTGTTACATAAGCTCCTCACAAGCTCATCTCAGCTCTCTAAGTCTCTAAGCTTAGATTAGAAACTTAAATCAACCATTAATCTACTTAAATCATTAAAATCAGTTTAATACCTTTGCTAGTATGGATTTGAGCTTTTTGGATGATAAGCTTACCCTGGAAGAGCTTATGGGACTTAACTAGCTTATCCTTGTGATAAGCTAGTGCTTGTAGATAGCTCTTTGAGCAATTTGAGCCTTTGTTTAGCTAAGGCTTTTGTAAGTTCTCTTTAATTTTCAAGTATTTTAGCTTTAATCTTGCATTTGCTTATTTTCAGCTTATTACTTGCTTATTGTGCTTAACTTCTTTGATAATTAGCTTAAAAATCATGTTGAGTATCGTTTTTAAGTTTTATAGCATAAGATTTTAAGTCCTTCATTTTTTTTTTTTTTTTTCATATTTTGTCTCTTAATCATTAAAAAAAATAGCATAGTAAGTAGCTTTATAGATTACTGGCTTTATTTTCTGTTATTAATGCATAATAGTTGTTTAAAAGTTGTTAAAAGTTCCTCTGATATTTGAGTTTTGAATGCTAAATCTCTTTTTCATAAGCTAGAATGAGTTTGAAGGTTTTTAAAGGAGTGTTTGGCATAGCAGTTTTAACCATAAGGTAAAACTGTTAGTGGCCATTTGGTCTTGTGACTTTGATTCAATTCTCATCATTAAGTTTGTTTAAGCTAGATTATTTAGTTAAGATTAGAATTATTTAGGTTTTCATTGTCACTCATCAATTGGAGTTTCTCTCATCCGTTGACAATATTCTGGTAATTAGGATTAGTTCTTTGTATATTCATTAAGTCCCCTAATAAAATGATAACCCTTTTCAACTAAAGCCCGTTTTGACCCGTTTTCCAACTTGCAAAACCATTTCATTAAGTTTCACTAATGCAGTAACTATTTTCTTTAATAAGGTAACAAAAAGTATTTACGGGTCAACCAGCCAATCTCGCCCGTTTCAGCCTGCATTAAAAATGACCCGTTTTAACCCATCCCCTTTTGACCCATTACCCCGTAAGAAGCCCATTTTTGGAACCTCTAAGTATTATATAGATATTTTGTGAATCTGATTTACAAATACGTATTTTTTCCAAGGTTATGCAAGATGGTCAAGTTAAACATCAGGAAACTATGAGGTCAACTTCTTACAGGCAGGGACAGCTTTTGAACGCTTGTGAAATGCGCAATAAAGAAGTTATTACAACAGGCTTAGAGCCTTCACCTTCCGAAATAAGATCCGAACTCCAAAAAACAGTAAATATCGAAATATAAACAAAAGTGAAGGAAACTAATAAATGTGTCTCCCGGAGTTCATTGACCGAAGAAGAAGAGAAAAGCGGTTGAGTATTTTGAATGGAAACCGTCAAGTCGTTATCATAGAAGGAATATGGTTTTTCGTTTCTTGTGTCGTAAGTCAAGCTAGTTTGTTACTCTTTAAGCTAGCATTTGGTATTCAAATACCAAATGTCACCATTGTTACGTTGATCAGCGTTTGCACTTTGCTTTCAGCGTTGAGCACAATTTTTTGTTTTTGAGATCATTTTTTGTTACTCTTTTGGGATTAAAAGCCTCTAAATCGTTCTTTAATAAGTTTACGGATTCAGTTTTCAACGCTCCAATGGTCTTTTTTGACTCTACTCCCGTTGGACGAATTCTTACAAGGGTAAGTGTTTTCTCCCTTTGTTACATAGTTTTTTCTTGATTTTTTTTAATAACAAGCAGGTACTAATAGGCTTAAACTTTTTCTTGCAGGCTTCATCTGATATAAGTGTAATCGATTTTGACATACCCTTTTCGTTCGCCTATGTGATTGCTTCTAGTGACATGGCAAGTTCTCATTGTAGCCACCTTCGGTCTTGTAGCTACAAAATATGCTCAGGTAAAATCCTGATAGCCTTTTTAGAGGTCGAAATACGGGTTACATTCTTAACGTCTTTGTGAAAACTTTATCTTGTTGTGTTCTTTAGGAACGCTTGGGCAAAAAGTTGCAGTTTGCGGGTCACTTGGTTCTGGAAAATCATCGATGTTATATGCTATACTTGGAGAGATTTCCCGAACTTCAGGAACAGTGAGTTCGCAGATACATATGTATATCATAATGACATGTAAGTGTCCGTTATTTATATGAAGGTCATTTTCATTTTTTTCTTAGGTGGATGTTTTTGGATCGATTGGTTATGTCAGCCAAACATCTTGGATTCAAAGTGGGACGATCCAAGATAACATACTGTACGGGAAGCCAATGAACAGAACTATGTATGAAAAGGCCATAAAGGCTTGTGCTTTGGATAAGGATATCGAAGCATTTAAACACGGGGATCTAACAGAAATAGGCCAAAGAGGGCTTAACATGAGTGGAGGACAGAAGCAAAGGATTCAACTCGCGAGAGCAGTTTATAATGATGCTGATATTTATCTTCGCGATCACCCGTTTAGTGCAGTAGATGCACATACTGCAGCAACTCTCTTTAATGTAAGATTTTAAGTTCAGCGTCTTGAAATGTATATTAAGTTATTAACTATTTTGCAAAACGTGAAAATCGTTATGTCGTGCTTCAGGATTGTGTTATGACTTCGTTAGAGAAGAAAACCGTCATTCTTGTCACTCATCATTTGGAGTTTCTCTCATCCGTTGACACTATTCTGGTAATTAGGATTAGTTATCTATATATTCATTTCGTCCCCTAATAAAATGATAACCCTTTACAACTAATCCCGTTTTGACCCGTTTCCCAACTTGCACAACCATTTCAATTAATTTCATTAAATTCAGTAACTAAATTTCTTTAAAAAGTATACCAAAAGTATTTACGGGTCAAAAGGCCAATCACGCCCGTTTCAGCCTGCATTAAAAATGACCCGTTTTAACCCATCCCCTTTTGACCCGTTACCCGAGACGCCCATTTTGGACCTCTTGTATCATATATATATGTTGTAAATCTGTTTCATATATTTTTCCAAGGTTACGCAAGATGGTCAAGTTAAACAATCAGGAAACTATGAGGATCTCTTAACGGCAGGGACAGCTTTTGAACAGCTTGTGAATGCGCATAAAGAAGTTATTACAGGCTTAGATCCTTCACCTTCCGAAAATAAAGCCGAACTCCAAAAAAATAGTAAATATCCATCAAAGCATGGAAGACGTAAACAAAAGTGAAGGGAAACTAATAAATGGTCTCCCGGGAGTTCAGTTGACCGAAGAACAGAAGGCGGTCGATAATGTTGGATGGAAACCGTTCTTGGATTACGTCGTTATCTCAGAAGGATTATGGTTTTCGGTTTTTTGTGTCTTAAGTCAAGCTAGTTTTGTTGCTCTTCAAGCAGCCGCAAGTTATTGGTTAGCATTTGGTATTCAGATACCAAATGTCTCCACTGTTACGTTGATCAGTGTTTACACTTTGCTTTCAGCATTGAGCACAATATTTGTGTTTTTGAGATCATTTTTTGCTACTCTTTTGGGATTAAAAGCGTCTAAATCGTTCTTTAATAAGTTTACCTTTTCAGTTTTCAATGCTCCAATGGTCTTTTTTGACTCTACTCCCGTTGGACGAATTCTTACAAGGGTAAGTGTTTTCTCCCTTTGTTAGACAGTGTCGATTTTGACATACCCTTTTCCATCATCTATAACAAGCAGGTACTAATCGGCTTAAACTTTTTCTTGCAGGCTTCATCTGATCTAAGTGTCGATTTTGACATACCCTTTTCGTTCGCCTATGTGATTGCTTCTAGTATTGAACTAATCGCCATGATATTCATTATGGCCTCAGTGACATGGAAAGTTCTCATTGTAGCCACCTTTGGTCTAGTAGCTACAAAATATGCTCAGGTAAAATCCTGATAGCCATTTTAGAGGTCGATATACGGGTTACATGTCATAACGTTTTTATGAAAATTTTATCTTTTTGTGTACTTTAGGGATATTATCAGCCAACTACAAGGGAACTAATGAGAATTAACGGAACCACAAAAGCACC
This sequence comes from Tanacetum coccineum, assembly GCA_026074375.1. Lineage (NCBI taxonomy): Eukaryota > Viridiplantae > Streptophyta > Magnoliopsida > Asterales > Asteraceae > Tanacetum > Tanacetum coccineum. Next base: position 19,947 of record BQNB010093818.1, read on the forward strand.
AGTAAAGAACTATGCGTCTGAAACATCACTTGGAGTGGCAACAATACGAGCATTTATTTATTTAACGTACGTGTTGAATGTCTCGCACTTTTGCAGACCTTGCACCCAGCCATTACCATTTGACGACTATCATCTCTCCATTCTGATCCAATGCTTCTGTTATCTTTTTATTATCATGTAGAAACTAAACTGAATCCTTAAACTAGCTTGTACTTGAATGTGACCTTGCGTTTGTTGTTGTTGTACTTGAATGTGACTTTGCGTTTGTTTAGCTTGTACTTGAATGTGACACCGTCGTCTTGGCCTTCCAATGAAAGATACAGTTCCAGGATTTGAAGGTACACGCCCCCATATAGATCTTACATAATGTGTACGGCTTGTAATTTCAGTTGAGGCATCGTCCAAAAGCACCACTAGTTCTCAAAGGGATCACATGTACATTCAAAGAAGGGACACAAGTAGGCATTGTCGGAAGGACAGGGAGTGGCAAGACAACGCTAATAACAGCCTTATTCCGTTTAGTAAAGCCTGATAGTGGAAAGATCCTTATAGACGGATTAAACATATGCTCTATAGGCTTTTTAGGGGAAGTATTCGGACAAATTTGGACCCTCTTGGACTACATTCAGACGCTGAAATATGGAAGGTAAGTAACCAAACTAACTAAATTCATTGATCGGGTTACCTGCATATAATACCAGCGTAATATTTTATTTGTCTCGTTTAGTTATTGTACCTTTTTTACATGCTATTCATTAAAAAAAAATGTTTTTGCGTCCTGTGCGAGTCTAATAATAACTCAGACGTGCGCAAAAAGTACAATGACTCAAACGGGACAAACAAAATGAAATACTAACCACTCATGACTGGACATTGGAAGTTACTAAGTACTTATGTTATGGTGTAGTACAGAACCAAAACTACAATAAGTTACTAAGTACTTATGTTAGGTTGCTACCTGAAGCGTTTCTACGAACGGGTCATTTTTACATGAGGTTATAACATGTTCAGAATCCCCGTTCTTTTGCTGCTGGAGAAGTTTTTAACTACCATTTCATCCCTACTACTAGTTCTAGTCGAGTAGCACTATTAAATCCTAAGCCATTCCATTCCTATTTGGTGATATATGTGTCAATGTTTATTTTTATGTCGTTTTTCATTTTGTATTTGCGGGTATTCTTTTTTTATGGGTTAGGATCCTATAGGAAGTGGTGAAACATTGAAAAGTATAAAACTTTGGAAGTAACCTGTCTTTGTACGTGTGGATTTGTTATTCTGTTGCTTAACCTTATGGGCAGCAGACCAGCAGTAACTAAAGCCATAGCACGAGCCAAAGTTCACTGCGCCTTGTCTATGACATTTTTTTTAATCTGTTGTGATGGCAAGATCTCTGAAAATCCTTGGCATCAATGCAGAATGAATTGAAAGCAAACATGCTTATGAGCGTCGATCTATTATACAATATACTAATCAGATGACGACGTGTGACCTTATACGTGCTCAAACTCGTCTAACAGCATATATCTCTTATAGCACACACTACGCTTGACCTCGAGCTTAAAATCGAGATTTTATTTGAACAGCTAATTAGCGCGCATCACAATGTAGTTAAAAAGTGCACATTGATCAGTTCTTAAGGGTTCAAAACATACGTAATCTTTCACTAAACTCTTAGCTAACACAAATAAACAATGCTGATAAGGTGCTAGTAGACTTTATTTATAATATAAATCTAGCTAGACTACAATTATATTAGATATTATGAATGCTAGTACATGATTTAGTCATGACATACTTCGAGGTCAATTATGTTTTAGGGTTTGCATTGCTTACTTATTAAGCTATGTATTTAGGTCCGAGTCGGTCCGGTCATCCCCTGTTCGTCGGTCTGATCCGGTCCAACAAAACATAATAACCGGTTGTGTGTAAGATCGAATCGGACCGGATCGGACCGAGAACAGATTAATAAGAAAAAAGGTGGACCGAGAACCGAACGGAATTACATTCGATCCAGTTTCTCGGTTCGGTCTGATACTTTATTCGCTCGGCCCTACACAAAACTATTAAAAGTTTGAAACTACATAAAAACATAGCTATGGTATTTTCCAAAACAAGGCTAACTTATAACCATAACAAATGTCAAATTAAGGCACTACTATATCAACAACATAAAATTTGTCATATTATGTTATCATTTAATACATAAAATCAAGGTATCCTAAGAAACCTTAAAGTAACTAAAATACTCTTATTGCAGATTAGGACCATATGATAGTCTAAGTCAATTAAAAAAGGGATCACGTAACTAAAGGGGGGTGATTCAGAGCTAAGAATATCATTTTTTTCAAAAGGGGTCAAAGACGCAAAGGTTCGAATCTAATGGGTTCTCGTGGCCACGGAAGTTCACTTGTGCTGACTCCGGATTATTCAAAAAGGTAGCCGTCTTAGGATTAGTCGGCTCGCAATATGGAGTGAGATGATTTAATAAAAAAAATGCGATATTTTAATCGTGTAGTCGGCGAAAAGTAAACATTAACTTTGTTGACTTGACGGTATTGGGTTTAGGCTTAGATGTGGCAAAATGGTTGAATAGGATCGCGGGTTTAAATGGTTTGGTCTAAATAGCTCTGGGCCTCTGGATAAAGATGGGTCTTCTAGAAGCATGGGTTTAAATGGCAAGGCTTAGGGTCCAGGTCAAGATGAGTTTTGGTCGGGACAAGAATTTTATAAAAAAAAATTAGTAAAAGATGAAATAAGTGAAACATAATTAAAAAAAATTACCCCCCGTTAGGTAATTGTAATATACTTGCACTTTCTATCAAAACTCAACTACGCTCATCTATAAATGATTGCCCCAATTTTTTATGGTTTACCCAATTGCCCTCAAAAACTGATACGACCATATGCGACTTAAACGACTCATGCAACTTTAATAAAATATTGAGAATTGTCCTATTTTTTTAATGATTGGAAGTGCATATGTGTAAATAGTTATTACGATTTGTGATGAATTTCTTAGGTACTTTTTTATGTGACTTTAACTATACTTTTTATGCAACTTGTACTTTTGTATTTTTTTTAATATAAATAGTAAAAAAAATATTATTTATTATACTTTTTATATAAAAATATTTTTTAGTAAAAAATATAAAAAAAGATTTGTTTTTATAAAAAATATGAAAAAGGAATATTTTTTATAAAAAATATAAAAAAAGGATTCTTTTTTCTAAAAAATATATAAAAAAGATTATTTTTTATACTTTTTATAAAAAAATATTTTTTTATATTTTTTTTATAAAAAAATATTTTTTTATAAAAAAGAATCTTTTTTAATATTTTTTTATAAAATAAATAATTTTATATATCTATTATAAAAAAATTTAATAATTTTTTTTTTTTATAAAAAAAAGACAAGTCGCATAAAAAATACATAACACATCTATGACAAAGTGTACTAGCGACTTACACTTATGTACTTCCAATCATTAAAAAAACATGCCACTTTTCAATTTTTTTATTAAAGTTGCATGAGTCGCTTAAGTCGCGTATGATCGTATAAGTTTTTGAGGGCAATTAGATAAGTCATAAAAAATTAAGGCAATCATTGAATCTAGCCAAGGAGAATGAGGCACAACATAAATTAGCCTTAATTTATAACGAGGCCCAACTAGACCATTCTCTAGTAAATTTTTATCAAACTAGACTCATATTTAACTAATGAATCTCCAATTACACCTTTAGTTTTACTAAGGTGTTGTTTGTTTATTAAGAGGCTCTGAATCTGGATCTGATTTGCACATCTAAATCTGAATATTCGGTAAAAAATCTAAATCTGATTTCCATCGTAATCTGAATAAGTGGCTGAGAAATCTGAATCTGGATGAAATAAAACTGTTTGTTTTAGTAAAAATGTCTAGATGTGTTAAACTATAGTTTTAAAATTTTAATATAAAACGATTTCATTCGCACAAGAAATAAACTTCATTAAATAAAAGGGCAAATCGCACAAAAAGGTATCACACTTAGAGGCAATTTTAATTTTAGGCACTCAACTTTATTTTTCTCAATTTAAGGTATTGAAGTTTTTTTTTGTGCAATGTAAGGTTTTTTCGACTTTTTAAAAGCGATTACCGGGCATATATATCGACGAAATTATTTTTAAGTGCTCAATTATAACAATATACCACCTAAATTAACCGATTCATCCGAAAAAATGACCGGTAACATCATTCGAAAAGCTGAAAAAACCTTATGTTGCCCAAAAAATAACTTGGATACTTTAAATTTAGAAAAATAAAGTTGGGTACCTAAAATTTAAATTGGTCTTAAGTATGATACATTTTTGTGCGATTTGCCTTAAATAAAAAAACAAATTTTATAATATAATCAATTTAAAGTTTGAATTGAACTTCTTAAAACGATTAACTAAATGAGTTCGTTAGAATTGAGATGTATAAACCCTTCAATTTGAACAAAATATGAGTTGACACATATTATCTTATAGACTATTTATCTAACAAAACATATGCAATGATTATATTTAATACTTTTAATACAAAAGACAAAGGTGAAAGAAGAAAAAAAATCAAGAAATGAAAAAAAAAGACACCAAAATAAAGAAAAATCATAACAAAGTAGCAAAAAATAAAAATAAAAAATTAAGAAAAAATGACATTAAGAGGTGCTAAGACACCCCCTTCACATCTAGTTCAGTAAGAGGTTTATGCCTCTTACTACCTCTTAATGATCAGAAAAAAAATACGCTCTTAACAACTTGCCTCTTACTGCCTCTGAATGACTTGAAAAAAACAAACAGTCTTAACGACCCAAATGTCTGACAGCGTCTGAATTAGTCAGATTAAGATGCTGTTAAGATGCATTTTAGTAATGTGATAACCGGTAACTTTTCATAGGTCTTAGTATTCTAAAATACTATGACTGTATATCTACATACAACTATTCGTTCAAATCATGTAAGGAAACTCATAAGTTGACTTTTGTTGACTTCTTTTTACGTAAAACGGTTACGGTTTAACCGACTATCTGATGGAAAATTTCTATTTTATTGGATCACCTTCGATTCAAATATCTATATTCTAAACGTCTACGATATTATTTGATCATTTACCGGGAAGTTTTACAGCACGCAGCAAAAAACGTCATCAAAGCGTACCGGCACGACAATTAAGCTAAATTATGTCTATATACTTTGGGTCGTTTTAATAAACTTATTTTAATAAGTTATTTCATGTATCTCAATAACGTTGCATAAAATGCGAATTTACGGGTTACGCTTAGAACTAACGAAAAACGGATAACTACGCGAAACTTAAATCAAGTCTAAACACGTGTTGTAACATAAACTCAATTTTAATGAACACTCGGGCTTCGTCTATTTTTTTTAAACTAGTCACGATATCAATCCCGAGACAAGACAAAAACAAATAGGATGCTCTTTTTTGTACCGTAACCGACCACCACAAAGGGAACATGGGAGCAAGAATAGTGAAAACACTTGTCCTCCCTTTTGTCTATATCTCCATTTCAAAAAACACACATTCATGCACCAACAAAAATCATAAGGCAAAAACTCTCTCCCTTTTCTCCCTTCTTGTCCATGTCTGAACACCAAACACCACAAAAACCTTTCATTTTCGATTTTGATCAAGAACAAAGAAGCAAGAACACACAAGGGTTGAATTCTAGTGATAGTGGGTTATTAAAAACAACGTTTGGGTTGTTTGTTCGAGTCTAAATCCTCATTTTGAAACCCTTTTTGGTAAGTCTTCTAAACTCACTAAATCTTGTACTTTTGGTAGCCTAATGACGTTCTAATATTAGATATACAATGCGTTTGTGAAAATTTAAAACTTAAAAACTACAAAAAGCCCTCATAAGGGTGCGTTTGGTTTCGAAATGGGTAAAGGGGGAGAACAAGAAAAAGTGTAATTTAAATATTGTGGTGGTAGTGGTAAAATAACATTTAGGGTCAAAAAGGGCTTATTTTTATTTCGGCTTAAAAATAAGCTCTTCGTGAGCTTATTCGAGTACTAGTGGGCTTATATTAGCCACGGTCCAAAAAGAAAACAAAAGGTTCATTGTATTTTTGCTTATTCGAATTTTAACTTATTCCGTGTGCTTATTTCGTGGTCTATTTCAAAGATTTTGAGCTTATTTTGTATTTCAGGCTTATTTGGTTTGCTTATTCATGGTTTTAGGCCTCTTAAACTCTCGGCCCATTAAGGACAAAATAAGCCGTAGCTTATTTTGTAGCTTATTGGCCTCGGCTTAATCTTTAAGCTTATTTCCTAAATTACTTCGTACG
>BQNB010093819.1:0-26271 GCA_026074375.1 Tanacetum coccineum
ATTTTAACCCTACGAAAGCTAACTTTTTGAACTTGTCATTTCAGACCCTCAAATTTCTTTACGTAAGCTATTTTAACCCTACGAAAGCTAACATTTTAAACTTGTCATTTCAAACCCTCAAGTTTCTTTCGTAATCAATAAACACCTATACGAAAGTTCTTCTTTTGCACATTTTCACTTTTAGCCCTTGTAATTACTTTCGTATATCTTTGTGATCCAAAAAAAATTCATAACTCCCCCTTGCAGTTAGACCACTTTTTACATCAAACCTTTGAATTAATTTGCAGTTAAGTTCCCATTTTTGACTAAAAATTTTCATAACTCCCCCTCGAACAATTATCCACTTTTGAAATTTCTTTCTTTTGGAAAAAAAATTTGTTCAAAAAGAAGTTATTATTGCTTTTGAGAACACACTTTTATTTTCTGATGATGATTTGACTAAAAAAATTATAACCCCCCCCCCCACAATAAAATATCTAATTAAAGAACTTTATCGAAAGATAGTTAATTTTGCAGTTTTGAACATTCTTGAGAAGATGTTTGAAAATTAAGAATTTCATAACTCCCCCTCGAATAAATGTCTAATTAAAGAACTTTTTCAATAGATTGTTATTTCTTGCAATTTTGCACACTTGAATTTTTAAAAGATGTTTTAAAAGAAATCCTTTGTTTGTGAATGGATTCTGATTACAAACTACATATTTTAGCAGTGAAAGATCATTTTCTGAATGATTTACTCCCCCTCAGTTCATGATACATTGATTTTGCATTTAAAAACCACTTTTTAGAAAAACAATATCATCCAACAGATAAAACGAAGAAGATATGAGTTTGTATCAGATGAGGTGTCATATTATACACTTTTTCGGGGTCGTTTAACCCCCTAATCGTGTGTTTATGCCCAAAATACCTACTTAATCGTTCCTTTTCATGTATTTTGCATTTGGAAGGCATTTGGAAGAACTACACGTGACTTGGGCTCATTTGGAGAAGAAACGGACAAGACTACGGACCTACACCAACATTGCTCAATAATTTCTCAACAGAAGCTAGAGACGGCGTCACATATTACACGTGATGCCATCACGATGATCTCTAAGATGGCATCACAAGATCTCAAGATGGCGTCAGATTGTACGACCCAATCCATTATTTAGAATATTCTTGTCATGACGGCGTCAGGATTAAAACGCGACGCCGTCGTAACGATTTTCCTATATATACAAACCTGAAATTAGGGTTTTAGGTGTGCAACTTTAGAATAAAAAGAGGGTACGAACCCTAGTTCGTTTAGCAGCTGTTAGGGACGATTTTAGGGCCTCAAAACCCTATTGTACTTCCTTCAATTCATGTTCTAATCAAGTAAGACTTATTTAATCATTCAATATGTCTTGTTGTGTGATTCTTATCTGTTCTTACTTTATCTATAACATGCTTGGCTAAACCTTCTATTGTGTTTATTTATGATTGTATGAAACCTAGGATGTAGATCTTAGTGGTGTTGCTTCTTGTGATGAATATGCATGTTAGGTCTTAGAAAACCAGCTTTTATCTATATCGCTGTTGATATGTCTAGGAAAACATGATTGTGTAGAAAGGATACCATCGGGTAACAGTCTTCATACTACCTTGCCACCTATATGGTTGATCCACTCTTAATATATTTCAAATGCATTTAATATACTCTTAGGGGCCTTGTAATAGTCTTCATACTACCTTACTTGTGCCTTGCCTTAACAGAATATTAAATAGACGGCGGGTTCGTGTAATTCGTTCATGACTTAGGAAATAATTACATAGATCATCACAAGTGTGACAAAGCAACAACACTAGGAGAAGCAATCTAGGGAGTAATACATGATTAAATAAACACAATCTTTTATTATATTGTTATCACCAGTAGCTTAGTTTATTATTTAGTTTAATAGCTAAAACCAACCAATCTCTCAAACATATGATTTACTGCTTTCATAAAATATAAAAACACAAAAAGAATCTTCTCTCAACCCTTAGAATTCTGTTAGACCGTGATCAAGCCTTCCCAACCTATTCCCCTAGAGAACGATAACAACCCCCGAGTCTTGCCTATACTACACTACAACGGTTAGGTACACTGCCTAGGGAGTTGTAAAACTTCTTGTAGAAGTCCCTTACGACAACCGCAACAAGTTTTTGGCGCCGCTGCGTGGGGAATAGTTAGGTTTTGATCATAGTTTAGCTTAGTTCTACTTGCTTGAATCCTTTCAAGTAAGATTTAATTTCCGCATATTAGCTTTCTCGTAGTCTATCTGTTCTTTGTGTTATCTGTTTCGTAACCCATTCTCGTCAACCACCATGGGAGACGAGAATCCTATCCGCACTCTAGGAGACTACTCCAAACCTAGCCACGAGGGCTATAGGAATACCATCGAGCTCCCCGTAGGGAACAACGTGGTACCTCTTCGATCCGACACCATCCGGTTGGTGCAAAACGGATGCTCATTCCACGGACTTCGGTCCGTCCCGAGGTATCCAAAAAACCAACAACCTATCAAGGATTTTTTAAAACTTGTTGGACTCACTTGACCTTAGACGTGAAAAACAAGGAAAGAATGCGCATGCATTTATATCAATTTTCCCCTTCGCGATCAAGCTAGCCATTACTGAACATCTTCCTAGGCAAGGATCCATCACCCACATGGGAAGGATCTTACTACTCTTTTCCTCTCCCTTTGCTCAATTCTTTCCACCCACCACCACCGGGAAAGACCGCAAAACTTCGCAATGATATCCTGATGTTTCAACAACATCATGAAGAATCTTTATCTAAGGCATAGACTCGTTTTAAGGACTTACTCCGAAAAGTCCCTCACTATGGAATTGATCTCTGGCTCCAAGTGCGAATATTTTACGACCGCGTTGATCATACCTTAAAAAGGACCGTGGACTATGCCGTCGGAGGCCGGCTAAGGAAAATGAGTACGGAGAAACTTGGGCCACTTTGAGGAGCTAGCTCGATATGAGGAATAGGGGTGGAACGATCCCGTCACCTTGGGAGAGGGGATCCTCGACTACGAAAACCCCGACATTAAACAGATATTAGGGGTCATGGAATGTAAAGTTAATACACTCATGAAGGAAGCAATCTCGCTAATGGGAAGAAGCGAAATCGTATTTGGAATGACAAGCAACACCTTGTATCAACTACCCTCAAAACCATCTCGACAAGAGGAATTCGAGGACCTTGTGATGAATTTCTTAACTCGAATCAGAAGAAAAAGTTAAGGCAACTCGAAGAGTATCGAGTGTGTGTTATTGGAACGATTTCATGGGCATCTTCTCTTGGAGGTTGTAGGGAAATTAAAGGAGGAGATAAGAATTGAACAAATAGAACCAAGAAAATCAAGAAGATCATAAGGTATCCTGACACTGAGGATTTAGAACCCCTTAATGATCATAAATTCTCAGAAACTCTTGAAAGAGGTATCCTCCCATACACCGAAAACTATCTCACCAAAGTCACTCTATGTCAAACACGTCCGCAGAATCTTCCCCAGTCCACCTCTTGTAAGGGAAAGTACCTTTGGCTTTAAGTCTGGTACAAAGAATAACCGAAACATCAAGTCCCGACATGATGTGGAAAATCTGAGCCTACAAAGTACCCCACAAGTCCTCTCATCATTTGAGGTATACACACCGTCCGTAACTTACCTTGAAGAAGCAGAAGAGACTTTAGGAACACCGATAGTGGTAGAACCTTTGAATGAAACACAACTAAAGGATTTGCTGAACCACTTGTAATATGACATTCCTCTTAGTTCTAGAAAGTCTCTCTTATTTTTGATGAACCGAAGCCTCAACGCGGGGGGGAGGCAACCTAACGTAGATTGTCCACCTTAGATTAAGCTAGGAGACGAAAGAGGCCCGAACACAACCCATACTGGGCAAAACCACATAGTCCGAATAGTTTTAGAATGAATGTAGTGGGCAATTTGACCATTCATACACCACCTACAACCTCACATGGCGATCATTTCCACCTTTAAAGGATATGTATTGCAAATTATCACCCATGCATAGATGTGATCTTAAAAACAGTATGGATTTAAGACCGGTTTTATTAGGACATAGTTAGATCCCTAGGTGTTTGATTTTTTTTTCGAATATGGATAGATATAAAAAATGATTGGGAATTAGAATCTAAGGAAGCTTATTTTCTAGGAAGAGGACTTAATTTAGCTAGTTTTGGCCAAAAGAAGTAGAGAAGAGTTAGGTTAAAGAAACAACTACACCAATTGGATCATAATAATTCAACAACCAATTTCCTCAGCCTGTTGACCCCTTCTCACAACAATGGTGTGTACCGTTACAATAACCGTACTAAACTTAACTGGGGGGAGCGTGGACGGATCCCTCAAAAAACCTTTTGTTCCTGTTAATAAGGCTAGAGTCAGGCTCGTGACTCGAACAAAAATAAGCGCTTTTTGGGAGGCAATTTAATATTTACTTTTCTCGCATATTAGAAGTGTCTTGTGTTTTAATTCTTTATTGTTTGTTTTATTATGTTTGAATTATTTTGTAATCATGCTTTGTTTGTTTGTAACTTCGTCTTATTTGCAATCAAATGTATTTTGCAACAAAATAAGTGTAGGGGAAATATCCGGTTTTTAGAACCAAATTCAAACATTTAAAATAAACTGTTTAGATTAATTCGCTTCAGTTTCGAGTCATATGGTTAAATTGTTAATTCTCAGGTTTTTATGCAACATTTTGTACAGAAAAATAACTTATAAGAATGAGTGCAGGAAATTTTTCATCAAAATCGAAAAATGAGTTTTCACATAGTGTGGAGACGACGTCACGATTCATACGTGACACCGTCACTACGACACTTGTGACGAGGTCAGGATATTCCTGACGACGTCAAATGCCCAGTTACAAGAAAACTCAAAAAAGTTTAAGTATTTTTGAAATTATAACTTGTACAACACTTAGAAAGTTTAAATTCTTTTATAAGCCTGCAAAACCACGAGTCTAACAATTCTCTCATCCTATCTTTACTGTTTTAATATAGTCAAAACCCTAAACTTTTATTGTATATATATCTATCCCATGGATTTTACGCTTGGTGTAGTTGTTTTTGTCTTTAATTACATGTTATATTTGATGAGAAGAAGCTTTGAAGTTCTTAGGAAGTTTCATTGTATAATTCTTGGAGGACAATTTATTCGTTTTTACAGGTACTTTTATAGAACATTATGGACAATGTTTGATAACCTTAAAAACTAGCCTTTTGTATATATAAATTATAATAAATATATAAGGATAATTTCAAGATTATAATTCAATTATAATATAGTATAGTAAGAATTCCAAGAGATTTGAGAAATTTACTTTTGACCAAAGGAAAAATCAAAAATCCCCCGGGTCGTTCTCCTAACGAGGTGCGAATTGAAAATCGGATTACATTTGTGATCGCGTGTTTGAATGGTTAAGGGTTTTTAGTTTTGGAAACTAATTCCACAATTAAAATGCAAAAACGAGTAAGGGAAACCTAAAAACGAAAGCTAAAAGCGATTTAAACTTAAAAACGAGAACGGGATCAAATCCCGTTCATTAAAAAAATGAATTTTTACAAAAATAACCCTACGAGTGCAAAATTAATTTTACTAAGTGAAATATGATAAAAGAAAATTTTCTAAAAATAAAATATATTTTTTTGATTTTTATTTAATTTTTAATGAATTGAAAACAAATTTTAAAAGAAAAATTGATTAAAAATAGTAAACTTAAATGGAAAATTCTGAAAAAATAAGGAAAAGTAGCTTGAAGGATGCTGGTTCTATGAAAAATAAAAGCTGGAAAAGTGGCTTATCTAATAAGCCAGAAATAAGCTAAACGTGGCTTATGGCTTATAATGGAAAAACAAGGTTAAATCAATAAAGTGTGCAAAGGATTTCAAAAAAGACCCAAGGGTGCTGTTTGTAGTAGAGAGTGTGTGTGGGACGTTTGCTTGTTAAAGGGGAGGTCATAGGTTCGAATCCTTGGCCTCCCTTTTTGATAAAAATATATATATATTTTTTTTTAAAAACTTATAAACCTAACAAAAATAAGCAAAATTAAAAAAGGCAAATTTTTAAAAACTCAAAAATAAGCTGAGAAATAAGCAAAAAGAAACTGGACATAATTGCTTTTTTAACTAAGTCCTAAGAGTGCTAAACTGCTAAGCTAACTAGAGGTAAAATAAGCTAAGGAAAATGGAAGATAAGCTAAACTACCTAATGAGAAAATGCAAACACAAATAAGCCAAGGAGAGTAGACAGATAAGCAAGAAAGGCAAATAAGCTATAATCACAAACTGGTGCAGGGCAGCCGAAGGGACAACATTTAAGCTTAATTTTAAGCCATCAAAAAAGGGCACCTTATGCTGTTGGCTTCTTATTGAGCATTAAAGTATGGCTTAAGGGCTTTCTAAAAAAGCAAAAAGACAAACAATTTGAACTTAAAGAAGCCAAGAAAAAGGCTTATCAAAGGGGCTGTTTGCACAGGGTGGCAATTTTTTTTGTTTTCTTTGAAAAACAAGTGGCTTTTGCAGCCTCAAAATAAGCAAGAAAATAAGCTATACAATTAAATATAAGTTAAAACAGATGAAGTATGACCCCAAGTGAGCTTGTGCTCAAAATTTCAAAAGCTAAAAACTATTTTAACTGACTCAAAATTCAAAATGAAAAAGGCACTTTTTAACTAAAAGACACTTAATAAAGATTTTTGACAGATTGAATTAAACATAGGTTAACCAAAAGAGGACTATACTAATGCATTTTTAACTTAAAAACAACACATAAACTTGACTCAAAAACAAGTTTTAAAGGGCTGAATCAAATAAGGACTTATCCACTGTTTGTCACCACAGTTTTTAAGCACCTAGTAGAAAAAAAACTTAAAAACAACTTTGAGACTTGAAACTCTTGAAAAACAACTTAAGACACTTAGATAAGGCTTGTCAAAGTTCATCAAATGACCCAAAAGGCTTTTACCCCAATATGACTTACTTTATACCCTTGACCCAAACACCCCTTAAGAAAACAAAAATCAATTTCTAGGCTGATTTTAAGTGTTTTAAGCCAAGGTTTTGGAAAACAGAGGATAAATAACTAATATTAAACAATAATAAGCACAAAGAACACATGTTTAAGCAATAAAATAAGCAAATAAGCAAATAAGCAAACAAGCAGTTAAAGGGGCAAATAAGGCAGATTTAACATAAAAACTTAAAAAAAAGGACAAATAAGCATAAATAGCAACAAATAACCGCAATAAGCAATAAAAAGCAAGAATAAGCATAAAATAAGTAAATGAATAGTAAAATGCTAAAATTGGAAAAAGAAAACTTACAAAGGTCCTAAGCTTATGGCAAGACAATAAGCTTTCAAAAAGCTTATAACCAATCCTATATGCTTCCCATGAAGCTCTAAACTAAGGCCTTCCAAAATCAACCTTGCTCCTTGCTTTGACATAATTTGTGATTTTTTTTGGATTTTTGATTTTTTTTTGACAGAAAGTAGAAATCATGGGGGGGGGGGGGGGGGTTTTATATAAGTTTCCCATGACTAAAAAACTTTTATAAAACCTTAAACACAGTATTTAAAAGACAATAAAGCTTAAATGACAATAACTTAAAGAAAACTTGTAAATGACAATAATTTAAAAGCAATTATTTAAATGACAAGAAAGATAAATGACAGAAATGTAAATGACAATGTATTAAAAAGACAGTAATAAAATGGTACAAACTTTTGAATACAAGCTTTTGACTTAACACAAAAATTCAACAAAAAATGAAAGTGAACTAAACTATGCTATTTATACTAAAAACTAGGTCTTCTTGTGCTTCTTTTCTGAGTGATTTTAAGCATCTGTGTTTTCTTTGTGAAAGAGGTATTCAAAGTTAATCATGGCCATCCATTTAGCTTTGTCCCCAAGGTATATAATCTTAATCCTTCATTCATGGCTGACCAATGGTATCAAAGGGGATTGCCAAAGTAGCAATTGCCCCATGTAAAGTAGGGTAGAGGGGGGAGAATGATGTTTTGTTTGGTGGTGAAGGAGGAAATCGGGGGTGAGAGTGACGGGTGACAAGGTATTGGCGAGAAAACTTGTTACTCTGTTTTAAGTTTGATGCAGGGTAAAAGTTTGGCAAGTTGACAGAAATGGTCCTTCAAATTGTTATATGTTGTTGCATAGAAAATCATATATGGAGATGAAAGTTTGTGGGGTTAACAATTATGGCCCCTCAATGTTGTATGTTGGTTTTTAAGTTAAGTCCTTGTGGGATATAAGACTTAACTGCCTTAGTTAAAAAGGGGGTTGGGCTTTTATGTTGTTGTCTTTGGGCCATTTGGATATAAAGGGAATTTGGGCAATTATTTAAACTTTGGGCTAATAAGTCTTGAATTATAAAAGCTTAATGGGTTGTCCCGGCCCATTAGATGGGTGCGGGTTGGCCCATTAAGTTTTTCTTCAGTTTCGGCTCCATCTTTGACTTTGACATTAGGCACATACCAATGTTCAACTTAAGTGTAGGGGGAAAATAAGCCTTAGAAATTATTCTTTCATTTTCCAGTTGCTTTGTCCTTAAAATGATGGGTAATATATCGAAACATAGCATAAAAAGGTAATTTTGACCCAAATTTAAATTTTTTTATGACACATACCGATGAAAACCGAGTATTAATAGCGTCTCATGGATAGGAATTTATATGACTAGCACAAAAACCCTCAGAATTCCACCTCAAAAATGTGATGTACGCCTTTAGATCTTAGGAATTCGGGTAAATCTATTATTGATACCCAAGATAGTTTATACCTTTAGCTTTCTCGAGTTAAGGAGTGAGCAATCATGTGTATCTATTCCGTCGTTACGGATGTGTATATGTGGTTTTGTCACCTTTTCTGGAGCATTAAGATCGGTATTAAATTATATGAGTGTACCGATAGTATATTAAATTCTAGAACTTGTTTTTGTGATGCATCTCGAGACCGCATAGTAAGTATTAGGATTTGCTAGAAAAGAGGCACTAGGATTAACCCATGTTTTAAACCTGTAATTGTTATGATGATCACATCGATCGTGTAATTATCCCACACCCTTGACATGCACTTATTTTTAGTGCATGATACCGCTAGTACAACCCTCTGAGCCTATCCTTTTCATGTTCTTCTATTTATGTATTACGGAATGACCGAAAAAGGATTTCTAGGAATTCCTGAATAGACTATTTCCAGAATATGGTATAGTTGAAACTATCGTCACCCTTAAACCACCGTTACAACCCAAAACTCGAGCCTAACCAACCTTGTATGTACTCCATCTTTAGTACTTTAATTAATTTAAACCCAAGTTAATTATTTGAGTACACGGTTGCTAAGTCCTTATCCTTGTAAATACAGTTTTGGGACGATTAGGATTCATGGTAGTATTTATTTCGCAGAAGAATAGGGAAGAAAAGTTAAGTCAATACCCCCATATGTTTGTCAAATGATCTCCATGT
Organism: Tanacetum coccineum; assembly: GCA_026074375.1. Taxonomy (NCBI): domain Eukaryota; kingdom Viridiplantae; phylum Streptophyta; class Magnoliopsida; order Asterales; family Asteraceae; genus Tanacetum; species Tanacetum coccineum. The sequence goes on from BQNB010093819.1 coordinate 9,531, forward strand.
TATTTTGATCCACCTCAAAACGGGTCATTAGTTAGATTGTAAATATCGAGCATGTAAAAAGCTCAAGTGTAGGGGTACGTATTATAAACCCCATGTGATGTATTATGTTATTAAAAAAATGAGAAAAGAAAAAGAAAATAGATTGATGTAGAGTTGTGTAGAGTTTGTAGATCTTTGTCCGAGTCTTGGCTTAGCAACCAAACCAAAGTGTATTCGTGTAAATAATTAGCTAACCCTTCCTCTCCAAATTCACCCAAATTCACCACCCAAATGTATCCCATCCGTTTCCATTTCCGTTATATGTTATCTTACACCTACACCCCACAACCCTTTATAAAGACCTGTTAGATAGTAATGAATAATACTTGCACCTAGTGGTGGAGGTTTGATCCTTTACCAAGCCTATGGTAATTTATATGCTATGACATGTAATAAGTGTGATTTTCTGTTTTCCCCATATGTTATAATTCATTATACACCCGAGTGAAAGAGAGAATCCCAAACACTTATGTGAGGTGCTAGTATATACTTTCTGTGCTTTTAATTACAAGGTCTAGAAGGTTGTGTTGTAGAATATGTTTAAAGAGTAGGTAAAATGACCACTTATATTGTTATTGTCTAGGTATAAAAGCCCATTTACTTGAGGATAAGCAAACCCCAAGTGTAGGGGTATTTGATAAGGTGTCATTTAATACACTTTTTAGGGTCATTTAACCCCCTAAATTGTGCATTTATGCCCAAAATAGGTACTTCATCGTTCCTTTTCAAGTATTTCTCATTTGGAAGGCATTTGGAAGAATTACACGTGACTTGGGCTCATTTGGAGAAGAAACAGACAAGACTACGGACCTACACCAACATTGATCAAGAACTTCTCTACAGTGGTTGGAGACAGCGTCACAGATAAAACGTGACGTCGTCACCACGAAGACCAAGACGGCGTCATATGATTCCACGACGGCGTTAGAGCATATGACCTAACCCATTATCTAGAATATTCTCTTTCATGACGGCGTCACGATTAAAACGCGACGCCGTCACAACATTTTTCCTATATATACAAACCCGAATTTAGGGTTTTGAGTGTGTAACTTTAGAATAAAAAGAGGGTACGAACCCTAGTTCATTTAGCAGCTGTTAGGGACGAATTTAGGGCCTAAAAACCCTATTGTACTTCCTCCAACTCATGTTTTAATCAAGTAAGGTTTATTTAATCATTCAATATGTCTATGTGTTGTTTGATTCATCTATGTTCTTGCTTTATTAACATGCTAGGCTAAGCCTTCTATTGTGTTTATTTATGATTGTATGAAACCTAGAATGTAGATCTTAGTGGTGTTGCTTCTTGTGATGGATGTGCATGTTAGGCTCTAGAAAACCAGCTTTTGTCTGTATCGCTGTTGATATGTCTAGGGAAACATGATTGTGTAGAAAGGATACCATCGGGTAACAGTCTTCATACTACCTTGCCCCCTAATATGGTTGATCCACTTTTAATATATTTCACATGCACTTAGTGTACTCTTAGGGGCCTTGTAATAGTCTTCATACTACCTTACTTGTGTGTTGCCCTAACGGAATATTAAATAGGCGGCAGGTTCGTGTAATATGTTCATGACTTAGGAAATAATTACATAGATCATCACAAGTGTGACAAAGCAACAACACTAGGAGAAGCAATCTAGGGAGTGATGCATGATTAAATGAATACAATCTTTTTATTATATTGTTATCACCATTAGCGTAGTTTATCATTTAGTTTAATAGCTAAAACCAACCAAACCTCACAAACCATAGATTTACCTGCTTTCCATAAAACATAAAAACACAAAAATAATCTTCTCTCAACCCCTAGAATTCTGATAGACCGTGATCAAGCCTTCCCAACCTATTCCCCTAGAGAACGATAACAACCCCCCGAGTCTTGCCTATACTACTACTACAACGGTTAGGTACTCAGCTTAAGGAGTTGTAAAACTTCTTGTAGAAGTCATTTACGACAACCGCATCAAGTTTTTGGCGTCGCTGCGTGGGGAATAGTTAGGTTTTGATCAAAGTTTAGCTTAGTTATACTTTCTTGAATCCTTTCAAGTGATACTTTAATTTCCGCATATTAGCTTTCTCGTAGTGTCTCTTTTCCTTGTGTTATCTGTTTTGTAACCCATTCTTGTCAACCACCATGGGAGACGAGAATCCTATTCGTACTCTTGGAGACTACTCTAAACCTAGCCACGAGGGCTACAAGAATACCATTGAGCTCCCCTTAGGGAACAACGTGGTACCTCTTCGATCCGACACCATCCAGTTGGTGCAAAACGGATGCTCATTCCACGGACTTCGGTCCGAGGATCCAAACCAACACCGCAAGGATTTCTTAAAACTAGTGGACTCACTTGATCTTGACGGTGAAAATAAGGAAAGAACGCGCCTATGTTAATTTCAATTTTCCCTTCACGATCAAGCTAGCAATTGGCTTGAACGTCTTCCAGCAGTATCCATCACCACATGGGAGGATCTTACTACTCGTTTCCTTGCTCAATTCTTTCCACCAGGAAGGACCGCAAAACTCTGCAATGATATCTTGATGTTCCAACAACATCATGGAGAATCTCTATCTGAAGCATGGACTCGTTTCAAGGACTTACTACAAAACGTCCCTCATCATGGCATCGACCTTTAGCTCCAAGTCTAAAATTTTTATAACCATGTCAATCCTGTCACAAGACGAACCATTTACCAATCGGCCAGTGGTAAGCTTCGTGACCGAAACGCCAAAGAATCTTGGGCATTATTAGAGGACTTCGCCCTCTATGACAACGAAAGTTGGAACGACCCAAGGGATTTCGCTAAACTGGTCAAGGCAATCGCTTTGCCTCAAGATGTCCCGCGTACATCCGACCGTCGTCTCATCAAGCTCGAAAATCAAGTCCAACGCTTGATGGAAGCTCATCTTACTCCGACACAACCTACTCAAGTAAACAAAATCACTACCTCATGTGAAATCTAAAGTGGTCCCCACGACACTCAGTATTGCATGGAAGATCCCGAACAAGCCTTTGTTGAAGACATATCCTAGCGTACCGATGAAGTAGGAGGTAAGTGGTATACTTTCAAGCCCGAGCAAAACAATCTTGGTGACACCTATAATCCATCATGGAGAAGTCACCCAAACCTTAGGTGGAGACAACCCCAAAACTCTCAAAATAATTTTTCAAACCCACCTAACCGGTTCTAACCCAACGGTTTAATCCCAAACCATTCCTTCAACAACCATCCAAAAATCTGTAACAATCAACTAAGTCTGGAAGGATTGGTATCTAATTTCATGGCATCTCAAGATGCTAGACTGCCCAAGTTTGAAGCCGATTTCAAACAACAACAAAGTGAGATGACCAACAAAATCGACACTGTGCTGAAGGACACCAATCGAATAGCAGGCACTCTACCTAGCGATACAGTTAATAACCCAAAACTGGGGACTCATCCAATCTCGTCTGCTCGTTCTTACCCAACAATCTATCCCCAACGCTCATTTCAACCTTCCAACTCAATCAATGCTATCAAGGCACATTTCAAGGAGGCAACCATTTCCCAAATAAGCCTGCAGCAACCTAAGATTAAAACCGAACCACCACAACCAAAAGAGCCCGAACCAACTCTTGAAGATGAATTCCAAGACTGCATCTTAACCTACCGGTTGTTGAAGTCCTAGCTCACGCTCTAATCTATAACGCCATATTAGATAAATATGTAGAAAGCTTAGAACTAGGCAAAAATGGATTAGCATTTTTCCAAGGAGAAATACCTGCGAAAAGGGAAGAGCCCAAACTATTCACTCTACTTTGTAGATTACGGGACTCAAAACCTTTCGACACCTTGGCTGATCTAGGATCATGTGTGAACATAATCCCACTTTACCTCTTTAAAAATCTTAACATCGGATTATTAGAAGAGACCGATCATATCTTTGGATTAGCTAACAGAACCAAAGCCTACCCCGTTAGGATTGTTAAAGATGTAGAAGTCCACATAGGGAAACTAAAACTATTAAATGATTTCTACGTGATCGATACGAAGAAGGACCCCGAGTTCCCTTTGCTAGTAAGGAGAGGATTCCTAGCTACCACCAACGCAATTATAGATTGTAGGATGGCCAAAATAGAGATGGGGAAAGGAGTCACTAGGTCGATATTCAGAGTAAAAGGGGTAGACTTAGATGAGTAGGAAGCACCTTATTGGACCACACTTAGAAATAAAGAGTCGTACAAACCACGACCTCTCTCTGATGGAATAGGCGCACGAACCCCTTATTATGTTAGGAAGGACTTCTTAGACTGCCATTTACCCGGAGAATGGAAAATTGCTAGAGATGCCGAGCTCAATCCTTTTAAGGATACCTTAGTTTTTAAGAGGATGGTAAAGTTCTTAGGAGCCATACCCATTAACCTTAAAAGTAATATATGGGGATCAGATGACCTAATTAAAAAACCAATGAACTGGGATAAACCACCCAAAAACGAAGATGGGGCATGGCACGCCAAGATTAGACTAATCGACCCAGACGGAGAGGAGTTTACCAAAACCATACAGTCATTCCCCACCACTAGGAAACTCTTCGAAAGAGAAAGTCCAAGGGAAATCATCGACTTTGACCACTTATACGACACGTGAGAACGTGACTTCGAGTCTAGCTACAAGACTCGTAAATAAAGAAAAGCGCTTTTTAGGAGGCAACCCAATATTTACTTTTCCCGCAATTAGGAAGGGTCATGTGTTTTACTCTTTTCATTTTATTCTATCATGTTCGAACTCTATCTTGTAATCATGCTTTGTATTGTTTTTAACCTCGTCTTAATTTCAATCAAAGGTATTTTGCAAATAATAAGTGTAGGGGAATCTATCTGGTTTTTGAACCAAGTTCAAGCATGTCAAATAATTTGTTTAGATTAATTTGCGTCAGTTTTGAGTCATATGAGTAAATTGTCAAATCCAGGTTCATGCCACAAATTTGTCACAAGAATTAACTTATGGAATCAAGTACATGAAACTTTTCATTAAAAACAAAAAATTTGTTTTTACAGAACGTGGAGACGGCGTCACGATTTACACGCGATGCAGTCACCACGACACCTGTGACGGGGTCAGGATTTTCCTGACAACGTCAAACGCCCAAGTCCAGAAAACTTAAAGTGGTTTAATTATTTTTTGAAAATAAACTTGCATAAACATTTAAACTATGAAAGCTTCCTGTTATAAACTTGCAAAAGCAATAGTTTACATCATCTCATCCTATCTTTACTGCTTTACCAAGTCAAACCCTAAATTCATATTATATATTTGAATATCGCACATTTTATGCTTGGTATAGTTGTCTTTGTTCTTAATTACAATTATATTTTGATGAGAAGGAAGCTTGGAAATTCTTAAGAAGAGTTTATTGGATGATTCTTGGAAACGATTTTAACCAGTTATCGCATGTTTCCTCTTCATTATTGAGCAAACCAGGGGAGTACTAGTTTCTTTTCCTTGTTTTCTTTTCCCTTTAATTTGTTTTTATGGGTACTTCTATAGAACATTGGGGACAATGTTCAACTTAAGTGTAGGGGAAATAAGCATTAGAAACTATTCTTTCATTTGCCATTTGCTTTGTCCTTAAAATAATAGGTAATATATCGAAACATAGCATAAGAGGTGATTTTGACCCAAATTTAAAAAAATTTATGACACATACCAACGAAAACCGAGTATTAATAGCGTCTCATGGATAGGAATTTATATTACTAGCACAAAAACCCTCAAATTCCACCCCCAAAATGTGAAGGTTCACCCTTAGATGTTATACCTTTAGCTGTTCAAATAAGGAAGTGAGGCAATCATGTGTGTCTATTCCGTCGTTACGGAAACGTGGATGCGTGAGATTGTCGCCTATTTCTGGAACATTGGTATGGTTACTTTAGTTATGAGAGTGTACCGGTAGTAAATTAAATTTTAAAACTTGTTTTTTGTGATGCACTCATGCCCGCATAGTAAGTGTTAGGAGTTTGCTTGATAAGAGGCCAATAGATTAACGCCATGTTTTAAATTTTGTAATTGTTAATATGGTCACAACGACATATAACTATCCCCACACCCTACCATGCACTCATTTTTAGTGTAGGATACCCCTAGTACAACCCTCTGAGCCTATCCTTTTCACGGTTCTCGTAATTTTCTTGTTAAGCCGAACTATTAATGAAGAGCATTGTCACCCTTAAACCAATCGTTACACCCAAATCACCTTAGCCTACCTTGTATGTACTCATTTTTAGTACATTGTTGTTTTAACCCAAGTTAATTATTGAGTACACGGTTGTTAGATGATCTCCATGTTATTTTGATCCACCTCAAATCGGGTCATTAGTTAGATTGTAAATATCGAGCATGTAAAAGCTCAAGTGTAGGGGTACGTGTTATAAACCCCATGTTATGATGTATTATGTTATTCAAAAAAAAGAGAAAAATAGAAAAGAAAAAGAAAAGAGATTGATGTAGAGTTGTGTATAGTTTGTATATCTTCGTCTGAGTCTTGGCTTAGCAACCAAACCAGCGTGTATTCGTGTAAATAATTAGCTAACCCTTCCACTCTAAATTCACCCAAAGCCACCCAAATGTATCCCATCCGTTTCCATTTCCATTATATGTTATCTTACACCTACACCCCACAACCCTTTAAAAGACCTCTTAGATAGTAATGAATAATGCTTGCGCCTAGCGGTGGAGGTTTGATCCTTTACCAAGCCTATGGTAATTTATATGCTATGACAGGTAATGAGTGTTTATTTTCCATTTCCCTATAGTTTCTATAATTCATTGTACACCCGAGAGAAAGAGAGAATCCGAAACACTTATGTGAGATGCTAGTATATGCTTTTCGTGCTTTTAATTACAAGGTCTAGAAGGTTTAGTTGTAAAATACTTTTAAAGAGTAGGTTAAATGACCCTAATACTGCTATTGTCTAGGTAGAAAATCCATTTGCTTGAGGACAAGCAAATTCTAAGTGTAGGGGTATTTGATGAGGTGTCATTTTATATACTTTTTCGGGGTTATTAAACCTCTTAAATCGTGCATTTATGCCCAAAATAGGTACTTAATCATTCCTTTTCAGGTATTTAGCATTTGAAAGGCATTTAGAGGAAATACACGTGACTTGGGCTCATTTAGAGAAGAAACGGACAAGACTACGGACCTACACCGCGTCACAAGATACACGTGATGCTATCACGATTCACCCCACGACGGTGTCACAACATCTCACGACGGTGTCAGCTCGCACGACCCAGCCAAAGATCTAGAATATTCTACTTCATGACGGCGTCACGATTTAAACGTGACGTCGTCGCAGTGATTTTTCGCTATAAATAACAAAAAAAAAAGTAAAAAAAAAAACAAAAAAAAACAAAAAAAAAAAAAAAAAAAAAAAAAAAAAAAAAAAACCCGAATTAGGGTTTTAAAAAAGTGTGTACTTAGAGTAAAAAGGGAGATGGGCCTAGTTCTTTGGCAGCTTATTGGATGATTTAGGGCTTCAAACCTATGTAAATCCTTCAATTCATTGTTTTATAGTAAGATTATTTAATCATTCAATATGTCTTGGTGTATGATTTTTATTGTTATTACTTTATCTCTTTATCTTTAACATGCTTTGCTAAACTCCCTGTTGTGTTCATTTATGATTGTATGAAACCTAGAATGTAGATCTTAGTGGTGTTGCTTCTTGTGATTAATATGCATGTTAGGCTTTAGAAAATCAGCTTTTGTCTGTATCGCTGTTGATATGTCTAGAGAAACATGATTGTGTAGAAAGGATACCATCGGGTAACAGTCTTCATACTATCTTGCCCCTTATATGGTTGATCCACTCTTAATATATTTCAAATGCATTTAATGTACTTTTAGGGGCCTTGTAATAGTCTACATACTACCTTACTTGTGCGTTGCCCTAATGGAATATTAAATAGACAGCAGTTTCGTGTAATATGTTCATGACTTAGGAAATAATTACATAGATCATCACACATGTGACAAAGCAACAACACTAAGAGAAGTAATCTAGGGAGTAATACATGATTAAATGAATACAATCTTTTTATTATATTGTTATCACCATTAGCGTAGTTTATCATTTAGTTTAATAGCTAAAACCAACCAAACCTCTCAAACCATAGATTTACCTGCTTTCCATAAAACATAAAAACACAAAAATAATCTTCTCTCAACCCCTAAAATTCTGTTAGATCGTGATCAAGCCTTCCCAACCTATTCCTCTAGAGAACGATAACAACCCCTGAGTCTTGCCTATACTACTACTATAATGGTTAGGTACTCTGCTTAGGGAGTTGTAAAACTTCTTGTAGAAGTCCCTTACGACAACCGCATCAAAGAGATCCATCCTGTGAAAACCAAGGGATCCGTTAGGCTGATCTGACAACCCCTATTATGAAAAGATTTTGTAATATTAAATCTTCCTAAATACAATGTAATCTTCAGAAATCTTGCTTATAAATGAAAAGATTATGAAATGAACGTCAACTATGCAAGTTATGTCATGAGTGAGGTAAAAACTAGTTTGTAAAACAAATTTTACCTTAATGTTATTTTTGTGTAATTACCAAAAATAGATGTGTAAGTAACTTAAGTTACTTGTATTAAAATGTAGAAGTCATTGTCTAAAATAGAATGTAGACACTTGCAAAATAAATTGTGTAGCTACCTTTGTGTAAGTAACATACTAAAAATGTTTTAGACATAAATATGTTTATATGACTTGTAGAAAATAAGTTGTATGTTGGTGAAAATGTATATAGTGATATGTATGATGAGTTAGAAAACTATATGCTCAAAACATATATATTTTAGACTTAACTGAATATGATTTTATGTTTGTTATTGACAAAACATAGAAAGATCGTAAAATATAAATAAACGTTTTTATGGCTTAATTATATTAACATAATCTATTATGTTGTCACTCACTTGTTAGTGTAATGTGAATTATTCCACTAACTAAATTGCGAGTTGGTCAGAAACGCATCTACGTGATAACCTATACAAGTAACTCCTGACAAACGCTACTCTTATCTAGTAATAAACCACGCAAAATAAATACTCACCTAAATCAACTACCTAATAGGTTTTCTTGATTAGTCACGTGTCACTAGATGTCTAACTAAGGTATGAAATATAGCTAGTTTTCTAATGCCTAACGTACACACTACTAACAAGAAACGATAGATCAATTATCACAACTAGGTTTCCTACAATCATAAGCAAACACAATTAAATTTAGCCTAACATGTTAACAAGAAGAAAAGAAAAACAATTAATCAAACAATATAAAGACATTATTGAATGATTAATGAATGAATTACTTAACTTTAATGTAATATGAGAGTATATGAGTAACCTAGGCTATAAAAACCCATAAAATTCATTTATAGTATCAGCTCTAGGACTCTCTAAAGTTCCACACATAGAACAATGAAAATAATGCATTTGTATATATATGGATTCAGTTGTGACGGCATCAGGTTATGGGTGTGATGGCGTCAGCCCGTCGATATCAAATTATGGTTTTCTCTACCACCTTACGTTGACGTCATCACAATAAGTTGTGACGTTGTCACCTTGCAATATTGACGCCATTAAGGAGGCCGTCCCAATTCTCTGAGTAGTTACTAGAAACATCCAAAATAATACTTTCTAGGCACTTTTGGTAAAGGCGTCAAGAAGGTGGTCACGAAGCTGAAAAGTTGTAATTTGCCTTGTTTCTTCTCCAAATCAAGCCCAACTCACGTGTATTCCATCCAAGTGCATCTTAAATGCAAAAAAACAAAAAGAAAGGATTATTACAATAACGGGCATGTTTGCATGATTTTAAGGGTTAAATGACCCCTAAAAAGTGTATAAGATTACACCTCATCGCTATGCGAGGTCTATTGGGGAACTACGCCGCATTTCATGTAGAGCAAATTGCTTCTTTAGTTCTAGAAGTTTCAAAGTTGTTAGAATGGATGGACGAGTATAACAAATGTGTTACAAGTAAGTTCTTATATATGTGCTACCATTTGCGGCGTATGTTTTGGATAGAATTGTTCAAATGAAAATTACTACCTTGCTATTTTCAATAAGATTTATTTTCATTCAGAAAGTTAATCAAATTGTTATTGCAGTTACCCATGTTCGCCTTTAAAATGAACATCGTTGTTGTCGTAGCTTGATGTGACTTTTAGTTGGACCAAAGATTCTCATATTTTGAGGCGTTGGTTATTTTTTAATTCCAAGAGCCGCAAGTTTTGGTTAATGGATAAACAAACATGACATATGTATTGTAAGTGTTCTTTTGGTTTAAAATGATATTTGTTTTTTAATGGGCAAATGAATTGTAAATTTGGCGTCGTGTGATTATATTGCGGATGACTAAAAAGAATAGAGTATTGCCTAGGAATAATCTTGAAGGATTTGCGATAATAAAATATGTTGTTATAATATGTTAAACAAAACATTTATTGTATTTCTAAGGGGTTAAGCAGATGGATATTTCAGTTAGTTGTCTTTATTTTTTATGATACTCCCTCTGTCTCAAATTAATAGTCCACTTTCCTTTTTAGGATGTCACAATTTAATTGTCCACTACTAAAAATAGATAGGGAAGTTTGATCGAGTTTACCATATTATCATTGATTGAATTTACTATTACAAGCTGTAAATAATAAATTAATTAATTAGTTAAGGGTAAAATTGTCATTCTATAAAAAAGTAAGCGAGAGAAAGCAATAATAATTATGTTTTTATCAAACTGTGTGTTTTTTGTCGAGATACAATAAGCTTAGGACGGAGGAGGTAATAGCTTAGTTGATCTTAGGAATGACCAATCTTTGCTCTATTATTAATGTGTTGGTTTGTTTTCTAAGTAGGCTAATTAAGGAGATTCAAGTGTGTGTCATAATGTTGCTATGATGAGGATAGAAAAAATCGATACGCAGACTCTATATAACACCTGAATAGGGATGTGTGCTGTGAAATATGTTATGTAAGGCTTACTTATGCTGGCATGAGATGCAATAGCTTGAACAACTAGATGGCAAAGCTTTGAATTATTTATGGTCGGTTTACTTTTACTGCTACATTGAAATTGCAATAACCATCAAGCCTTGAAAGTGGGATATATAAATATAAAGTTCTGTTGATATTTGTAGCTGTTGAAAAAAACTTTGGCGTTAGATTAAAAGGCTTATGGAGATATGTACTTTCTGAAAGCGATCTGCCAATGCAAGTCACTGTCAGTGTTTGTGTTTTATTTTATGTTAAAACGTATGGTATCACTTTTTATATTGTGTGGACTAAGTATAAAGTCCTGGTTTGTTGAGGTATAAATTGTAAAAAACGTTAACGATTCTTATTTTTTTAATAATAAAACCTTAAGATTGATCTAAAATAAAGGTTTAAACAAAACTTGATAACGAAAACATAACATCATACCATAGCATAACTGCTACGGTACTAGATAATAATTTAACTAAAAACGTATTATTAAAAAACAAGACATCGGAGATGACATAAAGCGATCTTCTTCTACTTGGATTGTTGTCTCATCTTTCGACGCTTCCTCTTCAACCTCCTCATTCTCTTCTTCTTCCACTTAGCCCTCATTGTTACAGTTTTTGGATGACCGAGTTACGATTTATGTGATGTAACATTTTTTAAGTAAAGCTTATATATAGATTTGTGCCCTGGGCAACTATTGCAGGTTAATATGCTCCGAGTTTTTGTCTGTTTTTGGTCATTTAAGCTCGTTTTTAGAGGTAAAAGATATGTGTAATTAAGCACTTATCAATATACAACCGAGCACTTATCTAGTGCTGATCCTGAGAGCTACTACGGAATTCAACTTTGGGTCTATCCTAAAGGTCATGGCACAAGGCAAGAAGGCATATTTAAGTTTCGTGTCTTCCCCAGCATCGCTCATGATCATTCCAGGTGGAATTTCTCACTCATCCGTTTTCTCTTCGGATCTCCTCTCTGTTTGTTCTTCGTCGATTCTCCATTTATTTGGGCCTTCTTGTGTCATGTCTTTTTTGGTTTTATATCTAATATTTAAAAACCTAGTCCTAGTTAATAAATTAAAATAGAAGAAAGAAAATACTCCTTGGCCCGCAGGCCTCCCTAAAACCCAAAACATTTAAAATATAAACTAGACAAAACATCTACATCACAACCTCGTAGTTATTTTAGGTCAATGGTTCAGGCTCATGTCATGCATGAGTAATAATTAATAGCAGAAAAATACTTAATTAAATGCATGTGAAAAACATAAGTTATTGATTTGGAAAATTCCTTACTATATATATATATATATATATATATATATACACTATATATATAATATATATATATAATATAAATATATATATATAATATAATATGTATATAAGTATTCCCCCAAATAACAAATAAACGAGAGGTGTAAGTAATATCCTGAAGGCTTCTAAGAGATAACTTATATACCAAATTAAACTAATCAAAAAACCTATCCCCCCCGGGTCAATTCCTCTTACGATGCGAGAATTATTAATTTATAGAATAAGATCGAGATCGTGGCGTGTTGAATGATCAAAAGATTTGATTTGATTCTTCTTTCTATTTCTAACAATAAAATAGTCATAAAACCAGTAAATAAAAGCAAACCTAAAACGAAAGCAATTAAAGCAAAAACACGAAAAACAATAACGGGATCAAAACCCGAGCTTTAAAAACCTAAACTATCAAATTTTAACCCTACAAAAGCCAATTTAATTTTTAAAGGTCCTAAATGATAAAAGAAAATTTTAGAAAAAAGAATTATATTTTTTTGACTTTTATTTTATTTATTATGAATTAAAAATAATTTTAATCTAAAAATTAATTAAAAATACTAAACTAATTTGAAAAATTCTGAAAAATTATGAAAAGTACTTTGGACAATACTAATCCTAGGAAAAATAAAATGGTCAAAACAACTTATTGAAATAAGCTGTTAATAAGCTAAATAAAGCTGAAAGCTAAAATGGCTAAATTGTGTATAAAAGAAAAGTAGTGTGGAGTAATAAACGAAAAAGACCCTAGGGCAGTTGGTGAGTGTGTGGTGTGTTAAGACTGGGTTGAGGTTTGTTGAGGTCAAGGGTTTGAACCTAGCTCACCCTTGACTTCCCAATTTCCCTAGTTTTTTTTATTTTTGAAATTTACTTTTTGGAAAAGCTTCTAATAAGCTAAATAATCAACTTTAATGAAATGACTTTTTATATAAACGTAAAATAAGCCTGAAATAAGGTTTTGAAAGCAACAGTTTTTACTTAAAAGCTTTTAAGCTTGTATAACATTTAGCTTAACTGTTTGGGCTTATACAGACTCAAAGAGCAAATAGAAAATCAAATAAGCTGAAAAAGACTTATACCTAATCCTAATAAGCACTTAGAACTAGTTAAGTAAACAAATAAGTTGGGAAATCACCCTAAAAGAATTAAGACAGTTTAACTTAAAAGAAAACTAAAAGCCTTAAACTAGCCAAATAAGCTGCAAGCATCTTAATCCTAACTTAATAAGCAAATCCAAACAAAAGTTAAGCAAAACTAACAGCTATAATACTCAAATAAGCAAATAAGCAATATTGGCTAAGAAGCTACCAAAACAGTCTACAAGGTACTTTTTAAGCTAAAATTTAAGCTAGTTAAGCTATCATCTAAGGTCTAAAAGCTAAAAACAAATAAAGTTAATACTACAAGCTATAAGAAAAAGAAAAAATTAATCATTTTGAAAAACTAATAAGCTAGAAAAATGTTATTGAAAATGACTGATTAACTCAGTATATGCTGAGTTTTTTTAAGTTTTTATAAAGACAAAAGGCTAACTACAGGCCTATTTTAAGCTATGAAAAAAAGTTCTAAAAAATACAATAAGCTCAAATAGATTGAGCTTCTGTCCCAATGAGCCTATGCAATGATTTTCAGACTCCTAAGCAAGCTTAATCCAATCAAAATTTTTAATAAAAAACTAGATTCTACACTAGGAAAATGAAAGACATATTTTTAACTAAAACTCAATTGACAAATACACACCTAAACTAAATCTATTCTACTGCATTATGGGGCATAACCAAGCATGAAAATGACACCTATAAGCATCTAATCAAAATTTAAACAAATAAGTTATGCTATAAAGCTACAAACCCACAGAATCTTAAAATTAATAGACAAACTGTTAAAACTGATTTATAAACCTTAAAACCTATCTAAAATAGTTTATTAGACTATAAAAGAGCTAAATCAAGTTGGATTTTTAGAACTAGAAGTAGTCAAATAGCATTAACATAAGTTAGTGTTGCTATCCCAAACAGCCCTTTAAACTTTGAAAAACAAATGTTAAGCTAACCTAGACTAAGATAAGCTGTGAAATGATAAAACAGATTGAAATATATGAATATTAATGACATTTAAGCAATTTTAATGGAAAAATAAGCACTGAATTATAAGCTACATCACTAAGCAGTATTAACTCAAATAGAGACAGATTTAAAAAGACTTAAACTAAAATATCCTAAATAATTCACTAGACTTATTAAGCTAACTCTAGGCACAATAAGCAACTAAAAACAATAACAAGCAAACAATAAGCAGTTTAGCAAATAAGCAATTTGAAAGAATGTAAAAGGAAAAAAAATGAAATAACCTGCAGCCATAAGCTTATAATGAAGAACCTAAAGCTCTAGGGATTCAGCTTGTTGTCAATAAGCTGAATCCAAACCCATAAGCTCATCCATTGCTAGCTTATCATCCAACAACTTAAACCAGGATCCTTTTTTTTGATTGTATGAGACAGAAAACTCAGTTAGTTTTAAGAACTTAAAGTGCTTATAAAAATGGCTTGGAAACAATTTTAACATAAAGTGCAAGAGAGTAAAAACAGGTTTAGATAAAACATTGAAAACTGAAATTTCATTAAACTTTAAAAGAGTACATTGCTTGGAAAATAAAAGTACAATAAGTTAAATAAGCTGGTAAATAAGCTAAAAATTAAAGCTATTCTACTCCTACACTACTCCTAAAACTAAATTACACTTCATACTCTATTACAATGAAAAATGAATCCTATTTATAAAAAAACTAAGGTGCAGGGGTCTTAAACTTGTGTTTGTTGTGTGAGTGTACTCCAAGCTTGAATTTTAGCCCTCAATTCCATCTTGTGCTTCTTCCATCATCGTTCAGCCCTTAATTCAGTCCCAACCAATCAATTGGTAAGGGATTGCCAACATGTACGAATCAAAAATTAGGGGATTGCCAAGGTGGAATTAGAGGTTTGTGAAGTGGGGTTGAATTGTGAGAGTGATAGGTTTGTTTTGGGGTGCCGGGGTCGAGGAAAGGGACAAGGGAATAGTATCAATGGCGGGAAAAGGGTATTAGGTACTGTTTGGTTTAATTTTGTGATGAGGTTAGGGAAAAAGGACTAGGGATGAAAAGGTTTATGCATTGTAGGGGCTAACCTTGTTAGTCCTTAAGGACTAACGATGTAAAGGGTAATTTGGTTAGGGTTAACAGAGTTAAGTGTTTTGGTTAACTGGTTTTGGGCTTTGGTTTGGGCCGGTTTATATTTAAAGGAGATTTGGGCCTCAAAATGGATTTAGGGCTTTTTATTTGAATATGTAAACATATTGGGCTGACCCGGCCCATTAAATGGGTGCGGGTTGGTCCATTTAAGATTTCTTCGTTTTTGGCTTCGTCTTTGACTTGTTGACTTTTTAACTTTTTATGCTCTTTCCAATCTCATGCTCGGTTTGTTAATTTTGGCTTCGTTTTTGTCCTTTAGTGAATATTCGTTACCTGCATAGTATACAAAGCAAAACAAGCATATATTTGGCATTTTATGTTTGTTTTTTGGTCATTATTGGTCATTTTAACTCGTTTAATTAGGTAAAAGGTATGTGTAATTAAGCACATACCAGTTATGCTTTGATAGGACATACTATATATGCGCATGCACTGCATATATAGACCATCATAAAGTACATGCAAACGATGAGATTCACCCTGTACTTGTCATTTTACCAATGACGATTCTCACCCTATTCCTACATATTGCCATTTTAGGAAAATTAAGTCTTCTAAAATTTGCAAACCCTAATTAATGTTTTCTTATTCTTTAAATATTAAAAGCATGTTATTTAGGTAACAAGGAACTCTAAATCACAAGTTTGATTCTTTTTCATCAAATTTTTTATTATGGCTCTTTTTAAATAAACCTTCATTTTTCTAAATCTCTCGTTATGCATCCGCGTGTTTTTAAAACCCTAGTGTCCATATTTAGAATCAAAGATTCCAAGTTCTAGTCAAACGGGAAAATTGTCACTTTATGGAAACTTATCGTTTAGTTACCAAGATTTATGCTCAATCAATTTTATTGAACCCATATGGCTAGGGTTTATTATAGTCGACTTCCCTAGGGTTAGGTTTAATTTGGAATAGTTTTTCTTGCTTCTCATCTTATTTCTTTATGATCACTTATGGTAACCTAGAGTTTCCATATTGGTTTTAACATATCTTTAGCAAAATTTGAAACTTTATATAAATACTTAAAACCCTATAAAACAAAGACCAAAATTAACATGCAAAGAAAAATCCAAGAAACCATAGTTCTTGTATTTATAACAATTAAGGTTTCATGAAGAATCTTAAATTA
>BQNB010093820.1:0-18810 GCA_026074375.1 Tanacetum coccineum
GTGTGGTGGCATGGCATGGAACAAGATGTTGAAGACTTCATTGTGTTGAAGAAGTATCAACAAGTTCAAAGGAAATCTTAAGTTAAGGGGAAGATTGTTTCATTCATGGAAGATCAGATTTGAAGATGAAGATTGCTGAAGATTAAGCTACTATGGATTATGTTGGAATCAGTTTACTGTTTGTTTTATCATCATCAAATAAGGGAAGATTGTTGGGAATTATTGATTTGATGATACAAAAACAATGATACAAAAAGAATGATACAAAAGAATGAAACAATAGAGTCTAATTCGACATTATGGAATTCTATAAAAGGTAGAGGATTCTAGAAGACTTCCTTAAAAGATAAAGATCAAAGATTAGGAAATGTTTTAGTTTCTTAATACAATTAGATTTCCTTGTAAGTCTAGATGGACTCTCTATATAAAGAGATCCCTAGATATAGTTTATGTGTGTGTATCTTAGACGTCTAGTGTGTGTTTTAGGGTGTTTCAATCATGTAGTCAGGAAACACCAGGCGATCTCACCACTTGAGATCGTCTTAGCCCTAAGGTCAAGGTGTCTTTGATCCTTGTTATAGTTAGGTAACCATTCTATACTGATCATATAGAAATAGGGCTTGTATGAATGTAAAACCTTGTGAAAATAACATTGTTCTTTATTTATATTCCGCTGCGCAACAACAAAATCTGTTATTATAGATAGCATGATATTTTGCATTCCTAGATCCAGTTGAATAATAGATCACATACTTAAACACGTAAACGAGTATAAATTGATAAACAGAATCAACAATCAACGATGAATTGAGCAATCGAGATAAACAAACCAAACATTATAATCTTCATAAACATGGCTAATACCTAAAGGTATTAGCCCATAACCATTGTAATGAATACAGAATAATAATTGAATCAACCAAGGTAAACTAACTGAGTTAAACAAACGATACCAAAAATCAAACGATTAATAAGAGTAATAGAATTACAAGGTTTTTCCTATAGAGATGCTTGACCTTCTTTGCTCTTCTTGCCTTTTGAAAATTGACTTTTGTGGTTAGGGTATCGAAAACATGTTTAAGCACACCCTAAACTTGTTTTTAAGGATTTGTATCTACAATCTCTGAAAATTCATCGATACGTCGTATTGGTTGAGGTCAATACAGCGTATTGGGGGTTTCTTGGAGTAGGGACCACGTTCAATATCTTCCAAAATATTTAATTACTCAATATAGGATATGGCGTATATTGGTCTTCTAGATACGACAAATACATGTTTAATTCTTCGTGGTTCTTGTGTAGTGCAGGCACACGACGTATTGGATGTTAGAATAGTATTCTTTAGATTTCGTCGTTTAAGCTCCAAAATGCGTGCCTTTTAGCTAATCTTCACAAAGTACTCCATAATTACTGCAAATCTCAAATATAAATGATTAAGTACCAATTCTTGCAATAATTTATATAAGATGGGTAAGAACCATGGGATAAATGATGCTATAAAAGGGATGTTATTTGATGTCATCAAATATCCCCCACTTGAATCCTACTTGTCCTTAAGTAGACTTTAAAAAATTTATAAAAATGTATCCCAACCATAGTCAAGGATTTTTCCTTTAAGCATTTATTTGTTCAATTACTAGTACACAACCAAACACCTCGCAAAATAGGAAAATGAAAACTCTCAATTCACTCAACTAATCTATGTTATAACATTTAACTAATTCACTTAATTTCTCTGTCGTGATGAGTATTCTATCATAGGCTTGGCAAGGATACACATCTCCACCACTAAAGCTAAGGAGTGACAAGTCTTCAAAAATAATTAGGTTAAAAGGTTCAAGGATTTGATCACTATTTCTAATCTCTATCGAAACCAATATTCTAGAAAAGGCAACAAACCACACATACACATCCATAACGATGGAATAGACACACATGGTTGCATTTATTCCTTAACTCGAATAAGCTAAATAATAGGACTAGTAGTCTTCACCAAAAGTTGTAAACCAGCAAGGGCGACAAACCACATATACACATCCTTAACGACGAAATAGACATACATGATTGAATTTAATTCCTCCACTTGAGTAAAACTAAGGGTTAGGACGAAGAGTGATATAGGGTAGGGATCTTCTAATCCTTTCACCAAAAGTAATAAACCAACAAGGCAGAGAAAATCACACATACATTGCTATAACGCGGAATAATACGCATGGATAGCTCGCATCCTCATTCGAGTAAGACCTAAGGTTATGGATTAGGAAAGAGAAAATAATTGTTGTTAAATAAAAAGAACAAAACAGATAGATTAAGTCCAAACAAATAAGGCACATTGTTGCTAGTACTTTCCTGACCGTACTAATGAAAAAGACACATACATATAGACACAAACGTCTCAATCATAGATCAACAAAAACAACCTTAGTTGGTGTTCCCGTAACGAGCAACTCGCCTTTGACCAGCAACTCGCCTTTGACTTTTTCCTAAAAACGTGGATCTTGTCCCTTATCTTATCAACTCGCCACCTAGAACAATGATATAATATGCAAACCGCCGCTAAGAACACTAGAACGAATTTTGCCAAAATCAATCCATATGAACTTTTTAACCACGAAATAAGCTAGAACTATGCAATACTAAGAAGATATATGAAGATTAAGCTTCCTATAACATGTATTTCTTCCTGGATCAAAAATACGAAGCAACTCTCCACGAAGAACACCTTACTTTGTTTGCTTATAATTCGAGCTAGGAGCTTGTTTAACACACGAAATTTGAAGCACTCTAACCTTTTGATGTGTAGAACAAGTAGAGAGCAAGATTAACCAACAACCAAGCCCAAATAAAATTTTGAGCTGTGGGTTGTTCTAAGCAAAATAAGCCACGAAATTTGCTAATCAACCACAAGAATCAAACACAAATCCACCCTTGAAGCTCTGAAGCCAATTGTAGGATCCCGTTAACACTTCATAACATATATATCATACACGAAATTAGATCAAGAAAAGAGATTATGGGATGAGTTGATTTCTTTAGAGAGAGAAAGAAGAGAGAGAGAGAGATGAGAGAAAAATAGAAAAGAAGAATTATTTAGAAATGAACAACTAACTCTTTTTTAAATAGAAAAGAATTTATATACCCCGTCGCGTTAAATGACGTGCGGGATATTTAACTAGGACCCGGGCTCGGGTTTTGCTTGGGATTAAACCCGAAACATATACAATATTAGATTAACTATCGAGCCCGACTCTCGATATTATACTATTACAACATTAACTAATTAAATGACCGAGACTCGAACACGTAATGAACGAACTTCCTGTTCGGCTCAATATTTTGAGGCTAACAGTATGCTTGAATTTTTTTTAAATTTAGGCATAATTTAAGCATTTTATTATGATAAATAGGACAAGTAAGCGTTCTAATTCTCCTCCACTCACTTGTAATATACAACGACCTCGTTGTATAAATATAACATTAAGGACAAAACTTTAAAAGAATTAGAATGAGAAACTCCCTTGGTACTTGCTCTGAATGATTCTTCATGTTGCGTTTATGAGCAAGATTGTGTGTTGTAAATGCATCTGAATATCAACATGAATACAACACACAGAATTCCAGAATATAAATACTCCACCAAAGTCGTCATTTTTTTCAGTAAAGTTATGAATAAGATATAAGAAAACAAGTGCAATTCTATCTCTGGTATTCGTTGGTTAGATAGCAAAATCCTAAACATTTAAAACTATACAGGAAGTCGATACGCTGTATCCATATTTCAGGATACGCCGTATTAAGACATGCCAGAAAAATCCTAAGTACTGGTTAGTCGTCTAATACGCTGTATTCATTTAATGAATACGCCGTATAGACTGAACTGACAATAAACTCTTAAAAGCACAAAAAATTAAAGACTGGATAACGTCAAAGCAGTCAATACACCATATCCATGAAATTGGATACGCCGTATTGACAGCCTGGGAAGACAGAGTAGATAGAAAAAATGAAAATACATTCCGAGTTATCTCTCGGTAAGCACTTTTGTTTACAGAAAAGTCTTTAAGTTAGACGTGCTCTAGTTTTATCACATCCTTATAAAACAACTTAGGGTCAAACGGGATGCCAAATGGCACATATAAATTTTTAATAAGATTTATCGGTATCCCTTTTTCAAACATTAACGAATAAGTATTTTAATTATTAAAATAAATTCTTTTATAGTAAAAGATTTACCCGGTGTGTCATGATTTGTTTCAAAATCCTCATCGAACTCATGGTATTGGGTATCAACATTAGCATCAATACCACTATCTGATATCTCAACAACAACAATAACATCATCTGAAGATATAGTGACTTAATTATCATCATTTTCTGAATCCAATTTCAAATTGTTGAAGGAAATTAATTTATAAGAAATAAAAATTTTCATATATGACAGTGTAATCTTCATCATCGGATTCGTAATGATATTTTAATGTCTATTTCATTGTCATCAAGAGGACTTACCATTGGTTCGGACAAGATCTTGTGGTCAGTTTCCAAAGGATCATTAAAATGATGGCTGGGAAAACTGTTTCAAAATCTTTGAAGTAATCAATATCTTCATGATACCTGACCTTACTGTAGGTAGCCGTTTCCCAATTAAACGTCTGACCACACCTGCGAGCTTTTTCAGCTTTAAGCTTAATGTATTCTTCCATGATGAAGTCAGGATTGTCCATCTTGACCTGTGATAAATTGCTACGAAAGAAAAAGGTCAAATAGACTAATACGCCGTATTCAGTAAACAGAATACGCCGTATTGATGTTAAATTCGAATACGCTGTATTGGTTTAGAAAAATTTATACGCCGTATCCAAAGAGATGGATAGGACGTATTGAGTATTTCACTTAGAAAATTACAGCAGACTTTAATAATGCAAAAAAACACACAAACACACTAATATGCAAAATATACAATGCAGAAAATCAAACATACAAATTCAAGCACACACAAAAATTAAACCAAAAACACAAAATTTAAACAAATCTAAATTACGCTAAATCTAAACTAAAACACTAATAAATAAGAATTAAACAACTTCACTCACTGGCAACGGCGCTAAAAACTTGATGTGTCATTGAGTGTAGGTATTTTATTTATCAAGTTTTACATTTATATTTTGACGACTATACCTAAAAACAACACTAACTGGCAATGTACCCGATCAGATGTAGCTTCGTTGGTAAGTAGGGTGTCGATCACTAAGAGCAAGAGCGTTAATTCTTAGTTTTATTAATATTTTAGTTTATCTACGTTAGTTCTTAATCTAAGTTAATTCTATGTTAACCCTATGCTAAACCTAATTCTAACGGTAAAAGGGGGTTTTTCAGTCTGAAAGACTGGCACGGGGTTTGTTGGTGACTTAAATATACTTACGCTACCAAAACACATGCAAGACAATAATCAAAAGATAGAAGAGCGGTCAAGCCAATTTTAAGGAAACCGTATTAACCATGAATAATCTAATTAAAACGCGGGTTTGTTTCTTGTGCTATGATTGTCCTATTGTTGCAAGATATATCATTCCTAGATTTAAGCGGTACTTCTTCCTAAAACCTAGACACGCTAATTCTGTCATAATAGACGCATCCACATAAAGCAATCTTGTGTGTTTACAATCTATCTTAGAGGACAATATTGGTAAATATAGTACGAACCCTAGCTCGTCGAGACTTTATCCACTTATGTTAATCTAGTTATTTGTATCGGTAGTCTACAGTCTGAAATGATTCCAAGCAAGGTCGCAGACGCTATTTGTAGTCTTAATCTAAGTCACCACTTAGCCTATCATTCTCTATAACCGAGGGAAACACTAGGCGCTTAAAATTGTAGTCTTATGATTCTAATTTCATATAACAATATGCGAGTTTTACTTGGTGTGTCTCACTAGATCTAGTTGAATAATAAATGAAACCGTACATTCAAACATAAACAAATATCATTTGATAAACATAAACAACATGCAACAAATAAGCTTGCAATCGATATAAACAAAACCAGACGTTTAAATCTTCATAAACATGGCTAATACCTACCATTGTAATTAATATAGATTAATAATTGAATCAACCAAGGTAACTAACCGAGTTAAACGAATGATACCAAAAATCAAACGATTATTAAGAGTATGAGAATTACAAGGTGTTTCCTATGGAATTAAGCGCGTTGCGAGACGTTCTTTGTTGTTCTTGTCTTTTGAAAATCAACTTTTGTGGTAATGGAATCGTAAATATGATCAAGCACACCTAAAACTCGTTTTTAGGTCTTCTATTTATAGTGTCTAGAATTTCTTTGATATGCCGTATTGGTCGAGGTCAATACGGCGTATTAGGGGCTTTCTTGGAGTAGGGACCACGTTCACTATCTTTAAGAATCTCTAATTACTCAATATAGGATATGGAGTATATTGATCTTCTGAATACGGCGTATAACTCTTTAGTTCTTCATGGTTTCTTGTGAAATGCAGGCACAGATATGATGTATCTTCCTTGATGGATAAGACGTATAGAATGTCAGAACAGTATTCTTCAGATTGCTTGGTTTAAGCTTCAGAATGCGTACCTTTTAGCAAATCTTCACAAAGTACTCCATAATTACTGCAAATCTCAAATATAAATGATTAAATACCAATTCTCGCAATAATTATACAAAATGGGTAATTTTCATAGGATAAATAATGCTATAAAAGTGACGTAATTGGATGTCATCACCACACCACACCTGGCAAAATTGTCTTCCCAATGAAGACTTTATTTTTAAGGACTTAATTTGCAATGACTTGTTCATTAAATTCATACCGTTTCATCTTCACCGAAATCCTTCCAACTTCATGTATCATGTATTTAAACCCATATCCTAACCACAAAGTTGCTCATTCCTAACAAACTTTCAAGAATTATAATTCCATCATTCTAATACTCCTATCATACAATGGCCAAGCTTATTCCCCGTCTTAAAGAGCTAGAAACCGCTCTGAAATGCATAATGATGTTTGATCAAATGCTCCTGTTGATTGAGAAGGAAATAGACAAGGAATTAACATTTGAGGAGAAATTTAGAAACCTCTGTTCGAAGATGGAGGACATTGTCAAAAATAGGGCAGAGTACATTGAGGAGCTGGAAAGGTATCCATGGCTACGGGATAACGTAGACAATGTAGAAACTGCTCGTGTGTTGAAGCATTCGCAAAATAGGGATATGGAGAAGGTAATTCGTCTCTAAATTATGATGGATCAATCCTATCTTTGTGTGCATGATATGCTTATCTTTGTGCAAAAGTTGAAGGACGAGATACTAGGTTAGGATTTAGGTACAAGGGATTTTCTTGTGTGTCGATTGGGTTATGGTTTTTGATCGTGTTTTTCAGTTCATGTATGTTGATGCTTTGTGTTTTGTAAGGTTGATGTTCATGTTTATTAATATAATGGTTTAATCATTTTCTTATGATTTGTTCGCTTTGGTATGAATATGATCTTTGTGTTTTGTTGATCTTTATGTTTTGCATAGACCATATGGTCTTGATCTTTGCATTCTGTTAATCTTTGTATTTTCTTGATCTTTGGGTTTTACATAGACCATATGGTCTCTGTTCATATGAATATGATCTTTGTGTTTTGTTGATCTATGTTTTTTGTATATATGGTTTGTGTTTGATCCTTGATCTTTAGTGTTGATGATGGGGTGTTTGAAAAGTGATGTTATTGATACTTACAAGTGAATCTAAATACAATCGATTGCACAAAATTGTCCAGTTTGCTTATGATTTATTCTTTTTGGTAACATTATCATCTAACTGATGTTATTGATATTTGTGTTTTGGTTTAAAGGGGTGTTTCAAAAGTGGTTTATAGGATTAGTTGTTATATGGATTAGTATGTACGGCTAACTTTGTTGTTTCTTGTTAATAATGGTTTAAATTCTATGATTTCTATGCTGCATAATCAGGTGAAATTAGCATCCGATTGTATCCAAAGAACATTGTTAAACCACCGATTGTATCCAAAAAACAAAATTCTATGATTTTTATGCTACATAATCATTTGAATAACATGTTTTAGATCAAGATTAACTTTTGTAAGTCAATCTAAATGCATACAATTGCACAAAAGTTTCCGATTTGGTAGGCTTTCATACCATCAGATCAAAAAAGTTATGCAAGCATTCCTAGGCTATTACATAACAATTAGATCAAGTTTAGATGATACATCTTGAGCTTTAATTAATTGATCAAGTTTATCGAATGCTTGATCAAGGTCAACAAATATGCCACTGATCTCTTCAAGCTCATCAATAATATGGTATGGATCATCTTTTCATTCAATATCTATGCCTTGATCTACATCTTTATCACTAAACCAAGTAGTTACATCCCTTGACTTTTCACTAATGCTACTAGCATATGTAGCATAATATAAAACCTCTTCTAGCTCATATTCAAAATTAAGATCATCCATCCCCACATCAAAATCAACAACATTAAATTCGACATCATCAAAAGAGACATGATCAAAAGAGACATCATCAAAAATGACATCATCAAAATCGACATCATTTGAAACATCTTGCTCATCCTGACTTGAATTATCTAACCCAAACTCATGATCAATATTTAACAATAGTTTTCTGAACTCAAACTCACCACTCATCCTGCTAGTCCTATCTTCAATCATTTGTTTATAGACCATGCTGGTGGGAACTTATCGTCAGAATCACGTACATGAAAATCAGTAGCAACAATAGTCCCATCCTTCCCAACATGGTTGGTCTGATGAAATGTTACCAATGGTATTTTACCATTGTTTCCACTGTCAGCATCTAACTCCTTTCTAACTACATCATTGACATCATGATCCATAATTTCTTCTATCAACGCAGCCTTACCCTTACTTCTCATTCGCTCCATCAGGTTCTTCTCTACCAATGAAACACCGATTTCAATATACACCTCCACTTCATTAAATTTAATAATATACTCCAACAATCTGATCACATCTTCTTAGTGGTAGCAAACATTCATCCAGTGACTGCCCAGGTATCTTAAAATGCACGAACAAAAGCATACCTGCTATGTACCCTAAATCCGTAAACATTTCTTTCAGTGTGTACATACCAAACATGTCACAGTGAACTAAGTCAAACCAATCTATAGTTACAAAACAATATTTTGTTTCTGGCTGTGAGGTAAATTCACCATGGTGATGGATTTGTAAAGTAAACAATTTTTCATTCGAATATGTGCAACACATAAAATATAAATAAGTTTTTATTCGCATGGTCTTAATTACACAATGTACAAAACAATAAAAAATCTTCAAACGAAACTAAGCTTACCATAAAGGAGACCTAAATCAGAGATGAGGGTATTGTGAGTACAATTTTACCAAAACATAACCATTCTCAAGATCTTGTTGATTCTCCGTGTGATATTCAAGTTCATGGAAGAAAATGAAATGATCATATATAAAACATTTAGAACAAGTGTGTTTATCAGGTTATGTAATAATGTAAATTACAGATTTACCCATGGGAAGACAATTTTTCCTGGTATGGTATGGGATAGTTGGTGGCAAGAAGGATGTAGGATATTGGATATCATAACACAATGGTAGATTAATAGATAGGCCGATTCCTAGAAAGAGAAAGACTAGAGAGAAAATTTCTAGTGAGAGAAAGTGAATGCTTGTATTATGAAATGACCAACCACCTCTTCCATAGGATAGAAGAGGTATTTATATCCTTTATAAAACCGGCCTAATGGCCTTGGTATGGGCTTACACGTGTGGGTTTGTTAGCCTTATTTTTTATATAAGTCAAACAAGAATGTTATCGCTCGTCTTAGTCGTAATTAGTGTTGTTATGTAATAGGCTAGTGGGGAAGCCTAAGATAAGCCAAGCCCGACCCATGTTGAAAGCCCATACGCCATCTAGTAGGCTAAGGGTATAAATAGGACCCTCTCCACACATGGAGAGGGTGTTGGTTACATTTGCTTCATTGTATGTGTGTGTAACCTCCCACCATCCTAAGTAGCCATATTATTGATGTAGAGAGAGAAAGGGAAGAGTGTGTGTTTTTTAGAGAGAGAAAGAAACACAAACTTATGAGATAAAAAATGATTATCATCCCTGACCTCTGGGTCATCTCTAGTTAGTGTTTCTTATTGTTAACAGGTTTTATACCCAGCCAATTACTATATGTCATACGATTAACTTTAAACTATGAGCTACGATAAACTGTAAAATACACAGGGTGACCGAGTCTTTTTCTTAAACGTAACAATCTCCCCCTAAGGGAGGTCACCCTAGAAAATACTAACTTAAGCTTAGCAATCTTTTGATTGTTCTTATGTTCCAGCTCGTAGTCTTTGATTCTTCATTTGATATCTTGTACTTTGATGAAATGATCTTTGATCTTTAATCTTTAGCTTGTTCCTTAACTCGACTTGTGTGTGATCTTGAGATTCTTTGAGATCATTAGCCAAATGTAATCTCTAATCATCATCTCGTGATCTTTCGCCATCTTGTGATCTTGTGACGTGTGGACTGACATGCTCATACCTTTCTTGATCTTGAAGGCTTGAATATTCTTTGTTCTTGAAGTTCTTTAACTTTAACACTTGGTCACTTCAAGAAGGACGTGTAGTATCAGAGTAGTGGAAGCCTTGAAACATTTACTTGAGCTTTCATGATGTCTTAAGATGTGTCGGTAGAGTATGAGCATGTGGTTATGAATCTGACTTGTTTTCGGCTAGCAGTTGCTACCGTCAGGAATACCTGCAGGTTTACGTTAGTAATAAATGAAAGAGTCTTTGTTCACTTTCATCGAATACGTTTGTAATAACCACGGTTCCCCGTTAATAACCACGGTTCCTCGTCTCAAAGCAGACAACGCGATATGAGTGAATCAGTAAAACACTATCTCACCGATTGAAGAGAAAATTGATTTGAAAATCAATCGACGTGTCACTTGAAAAAGTGTTTTTGTAACACATCGAGAGTTTTAAGCGTTTATCAAAATTCATCAACCGTCAATTCATGAACTGGACCGAATCGATATCCAGTGTCACAAGTTTGATCCATTTAGGATCTCACAAGTCACCTACTTAGAGCTTGTTTGATGTTGGCTCTAGCATGATTTCCATCTTCATTGTGAATACTTAAGTATCACTCAGATGTTCTGGCAATACCATAAGGATAATGCGTAGGACTCTTAAGATATTCCTTGTTTTCATAGTGTGTGAAAGACAAGTATATTGGAATAGTGTCCTAATGAGATTTATGGATGATCTATTAGCTCTAGACTTAATAGTGCATTTTAGTTTTAGTGATCGGAGACTGGAGCAGACTACCACCTTTTCAATATCAACTAACTCGGAGTGAGAAAGTCAATAGAAATGCATGAATCTCCATGAGAAATGAAACAAGAGTTTGTTAAAATACCTTGAGTGGCTAGAGAGGGTTGTGTATTGCGTCACTAGGTTCATGACGAATATCTTAAATACCAGACAACATCTTAGTGTTTCTGATAGTTTATGCATTGACCCTGTTTCTTCCTAAGTGTATGGAGGGCTTCTTTCTTTTCACCCTTTATCCTTACAATTCTTTTTCATTCTTCAACCCCTTCAGTGCTTACCGAGACTTTATGACTAGTACCTTATTGGGTTTATTCTAGTACTAGCTCCATCTCAGCCGGTACTATTTGCTTATTCTCACTTTTACTCCTTTTTATATCATACATAAGGACTTCTTCTACATGCTGAACAAGTGGATTGTCCTGGGTTGATCCTCCAGTTCTGGGCTGGAATATTAAGAAAGAATAACTAACCTTACACAACCTATAACTCACGATAAAAATTAAATGAATGGTCAATCTTTTTGGCCTCTACGAAACCTACCTCACTTACTGTTCTCCTTGATACAACCATTTAAAACGCCTACCCCTCAACCATGTGAATTCGATTACGAAAATGTTTAATCACTACGAGAATAAGGTACCACATATGAGTCCTTAAAATCAATTTTTTTAAGTTTTCATATTTTAATTCAATTTTCTCCCATTATTAAAATTTCAAACCATTTTGCACACCGTATTATTTTGGAGTATCAATTGATTCAAATAGTTTTATAAATAGGAGGGAAAATGTGCGATTATTCACAAGCTGATTAGGTCCAATTAATTTATTTCGGAAAATATTAATGCTCCCCTGAATCTTGAGGGTATGTGTGTAGTGTCAAGTTAATAAATTTTGATAGATGTTGAAGTTTACGAAAAAAAAACATAATGAATTTTTTACATTGACACTTAACACCTAAAGATGCACTACATAGTAATGTACAAGATATGTTATACATTATAAGATGATATTTACCTGCATGTCGGAATGATGAAATCATTTTGTACTCTGGATGAGTCTGTAGTCAACATCTTTTAACCTTCTACTAACAAAGCTTTCGAGACTCCTAAAAATTCGCCTTATCTTGAGCCTTCTCTCAATAAGCTTGATGAACTCTTGAATCCTCTATTTATCATCCTCAGACCAAATCATATGCTCCATGCCAGGATTGAACTTGAACAGCACGTAGTCTTTGACCATGACATCTAACTTTTCTAGAATTCTCGTCAACGTGCCATCGTTAAACTTGTGCACCTCAGTCTCCCTCATCATATTCTTCTGATTATTTCTATCTATATAGATTACGGCCCTTGGCTTGTGGACAATGGTGTAGTCTTCTTTGAATAGAAAATCAGTTGCATCTCAGCTTGGCTGTGTAAGGTTGAGCTTTGTTTGATAGCTCTCAATACCGAGTTGCAAGTCTTCCATACGTTGTATGATGACTATGTTCCTAATCTACAAGTTGACTGCATTGAATAGATGAACTTTGTCAGCTCCATATAAGTGGTTGAGCTTGCCTTGAAGATGGAGCAGGTACAGGTCTTCAAAATCATTCGGATGTAGATTTTTAAAGTCGGCTTCCGAGATCTTGTATTCTTTGTAGTCAGCCCTACGTAAAACAATCTCTTTCAAGTATGTATAACCGTATCTGGAGAATGTCTTGAGACCAAAAACATTGATAATCTTCATGTGGGATCTAACTGCACTACGATTAGAAGGGGAACTGTGTCTTGTGATGTAGAATTCCTTGCACTTGAACCACCGGTGTGAAATACCATAGGCTGAATTAATATCGTAGTGACCTTCACTTTCAATCCATAGTGATAGTATTAATTCTTTGAGCCTGAAGTCTAGATAGTAAGCCGCTTTCAGCTTGGATATTGACAGAGCATTCCTTCTTTCTTTATCACCTGATACAAGATACTCCAGGTCTTTATTAAAGAAGTATTGAGTTTTGTTGATCCTAACTAGATCTTGCAAACCTTGTAAAAGGGTTAGTTGTATTGAATAGATTCAAGACAACTATGCTTAGAAACTTTGTTAATACTAGGAGTATGCGGAATCTACTCTTTAGTATTTAGTTTAATATAAATATAATAGTAAACTGTGATGCAGTAGAATGAACAATGAATATAACCAAACACTCCAATATTATTAGATCAATAATACGAGTATTGTTCACTAGTACTAGGGTTTACAACCTTAAATCTTTTCTAAATTGACTTGACAAATATGAAAACTTGTATGTGTCAACTAATGCCTTAGAGCCTCCTTTTATATACTAAGGAGTCCTAGTCGGCTTACAACATATACTAAAGATAAACATAAAGTTATAGAATATTCTAATACAATCAATTCTATAATTATCTTCTAATCTTCATCTCCAAGTAATCCTTATCTTCTGGCAATCCTTATCTTTTGGCATCTCTGACTTCCTTTAGCAGTATTAATTTTCTCTGGCAGTACTTAGTTCAGTACTGGCAGTACTAACTTTTCTTCTGGCAGTATTAACCCAGTTAGTACTGTTAGTTATATCTTGAGCAGTATTAAGTTCTTGAACTAATCTTGTGAAGATTTATTCCCAACAATCCTCCCCTAAACTTGTGATTTACCTTCAAATCTCAAGTTTCTTCTGAATCAAATCTTCTAGTCTGCACTGCTGAGGATGCTTCCAAACATATTACTGTCTAGGCCTATTTACTAGTATAAAGATTTTCTGTAAAAGCTCATCTGCCATTTCAGAATATTGATCCACTCTCAGCTTGTTGCACAACATCAAAGTCATAAGTGCTATTGTTAGTGGATAATCCTTTTCAACCAACATAAAAATGTCATGTCCTCTTTCTGTAGACACATGATGAACACTACATGTATCATATAACCACCATTTCAGAGGATCATGCATATATCTTTGTAGCTTCCAGAGAGTATCAGTGTTATCTGGTTCAAATAACCTCTTAAGTTTAACCCATAGTTCTTTCTCTTTATCATCTGTAAGTCCTGGTGAGTTGAATCTTTCTTTAACTAAACTCTAAAGTTTGTCCAGATCCTCCCTGTCAAAATTCTTGAGCATATCTTCAAAAACTTGATATACCTCAGTGTGATTGCCTACTCTGATGATTTTCCAAAACTTCATAGTGTCTTCAGAGTGAACTTGCCAGTCAATGATTGGGTACTTGATTTGCAGGGCTTCAATATGCATTCCTTCTTCTGGAACTATAAGCATCATTTGTTGTAGCTGTTCTTGAGAAAGTTCATCTGCTTTTGGTTCTTCACTTGGTTGTTCTTGAACTGACTTTGAAGCTTCTGTAGTCTTTTGTCTTTTAGCAGGTTCTTCTACAACAACTTGACATGCTCTTTTTAGTCTTCCTTCGGTTTTCTTTTCACTACCTTTTTCCTTTTCAGAATCCATGGGTACAAAGGATTGAATTTGATCCCATACTCTTTCAAATATAGGTCTTATTTCTTCATAACTCATTCCCTTGAAGTGACTCATCTTGTATCCACCTTGATTCTTTTGATACATGCACATGTTCTTCCTGACTTCAGCTACAAAGAAAGGTCTATTCTGAAGAGCATGGTATCTTAACACAGAAGGGTCACTCCAATCAATATCATAAGCTTCTTTAGCTGTAACTTCTTCTCTTTCATCCAACTACTTTTGCAATTCCAAGGCTGTTTCAAAGTCAATCCTTTTTTGTTCTTGTTCTGCCTTAAATCTAGCTTCTTGTTTAGCATTGAATCTAGCCTGTTCTTCCTCAAACACCTTCTTAGCTAATTTTTCATCAATGCTCATTTGAACTTAAACCTTTTTCTTGATTTTATTTGGTGGCTCAGATTCTTGCATAATGGCTTTTCCTTTATCCTTTACTTTTGATGCACTCCTCCTAATATAGACAAGTTTTTCAGCACCACTAATCTCTTCAGCAGTAGAAACTCTTAGAGGGCTAACAGTACTAATAGAAGCACTAGCAGTGGTAACTGGTATACTGGCAGTAGCATCAAAATCATATTCCATGTCTTGTTGAGGTTGCACCAATGAGATTGTGGGATCTGTATCAATATCAGAGATCTTCCTCCCCTCTTTGGAAGAATCCTCTGCAGCATCTTCATCCTCTGAAATAACAATCCGAGCCCTTCTCCTAGCTTTGCATGTCTTGACATTTTTCTCCAACTTTTTTACTCTTAAGATGAGTCTTGTAAGAGCAGTACTATAAGTCTTCTTTGTTTGCTGCAAGTCCTTCTCTAAAACTCCAATTCTATCTGTCAACTTAGTAACCAAATCCATCAATTCATGTTGTTGTATACTACCCTCATCGCGTCCAAGTGAGTGAACACTATAGAGCGGTGATTCATGGGACATTAGAGCAACCTCCTTAGTAGGTGTGATGGGTGGTTGTGTGGGGGATAGGGCACTGATTGATATGTGATGGGATGATAAGGATGGTGAAGATGTTATTTTAGAAGGGGATGTCTCAGGAGTGGTTTGGATAGATGGTTCTTCACCCTGATGCTGAACTAGCATTGTGTCAAACAATGGAGTAATCACCCCAGAAAATCCCTTGGAGACTCTCTTCATGTTGCTGAACAATTTGTGTGTAAGGGAAGGAGTAGGATAGGTTCTTGTATCAGGGAAAAGAAGTCTTTGGTGTTTGTTCAAAAAGATTTGTATGAATTGAGGATACATCAAAAACTTGTGTGTGCTATCTAAATTCTTTACCATTGCATCAAAAATGAATTTTAAAAAGTTAAAAGTCCTGTTTGTTGCCAGGCATATGATAACAGTAGTTATGTTGCTACTAAACTGCTCCCAAGCAGTCTTCTTAGGACTCAAGCAGTGAAGTATGGTATGAATGAAGAACTTCTACTGTGGGGAAAAGTGTCCCTTTTGAAAAGTAAAACTATCAGAAGTAGTTACATACCCTATAAGAGCCAATTGCGCAAAGATTTCTGCAGTAGGGAGAGAGGGAATGCCTTTAGAATCTTCAAGCTTAAGATGCCTTCTGATAGAGCCCTCTGAAACTGTTATATCGACCTGTCTATCAATGGTTGCTGTAATACCCAATACTCCATCATCAATTGTGCATAAAGCAGCAGTTTGCCAAAATTGTTCAATAAGAGAAGTATAAATGGTTGGACTTGCAGTGAGGGTATGGTGGATGTGACTTACAGAGAGAAAATCAATGATTTCATTAAACCTCACTTCCTTCTGACTTCTCTAAGTATGCAACCATGTTGTTCTTATCACAAAATTCTAAATTCGCCATTAGATGAAGATAGAGTTAATTAAGGTTATGGGATATGATCGTGGGAGAGAGTATAAGTGTTTGGTAGAGGTAATTGAGATATGAGAGAGTTTTTAAGGTTTTAAATTGCACCGACTGAATAAGATTTGTACTTATCTTGAAGAAATATTATGTTTATATAGAAAGATCTTAAATTCTCCAATTAGTCAAACCTATAGACGAAGTAGTTGGCAGAAATTTCACAACAACTATATTTAGAGAAGGAAATTCTGTTGTGGCTCAAACAATACTAACGGTCACTCAGCAGTACTAATATTAGCCTAGCAGTACTAACTCTAAGCCTAGCAGTACTAAAATATGACTATCAGTACTAAGTAATGCCCAACAGTACTAAGTAATGCCCAGCAGTACTAACATTGAGATACCAGTATTAACCTCAATTTCGTCCAAAGAGCATTTCCATGACCAAATATTAAATCTCACAATCTCTCTTTCTGTTTTTATGCTCACACAATATCTCTTAATTCTTTTTGCTCACCAATTCACTCTTTTTGTTTTTATCACACAACTCTCTTTCTGTTTTTTAGCTCACTTAATCTCTCTATTCTTTTTCTCACCAATTCAGAAAGAGTTATACAATGTGCCATCAATTCAATTAGTTTCATACTGTCCTCCCCACTTCCAAGTATGTTAACTCTTGAGAGAGATGGATCATTGGACTATTTAGATGTAGTCTCAAACCTAGTTTAAGCATCTACACCCCCAATACGGTATTTTGGCACCTGGGACCACTACCAGAACCAATTCATTAAGGATTTGACTCATTAAGTGTTGCCATGGATTGGGTCCTATTGATGTTACCACTGTCATGCTCTACTTCTAAGCTCGAAGCAGTAGTGGCAGCCCTTTCCATTCTCTCACCCAACTCCTTATGGACAGCCTCATCACCAACCTCTACAGGGGGACTACTAGACTGAGGTATCTTGTTGTCCCGACCTCTTTTAACTTGCCTAGATGTTTTTGATTCTTTTTAAACGACCTTTAATATTACATGTCCTTTCATCCATGCTTGACTGCATATTGACATAAGTAGCCTCCTCTCAAATAATACTTTAGAAGTGAAGCATTCAACAATAAGTACTCAATTTGCTTATCTTGCAAGTAGGGGTGTCAATTCCTGACCCGACCCGGACCCGACCCGAACCCAAACCCAAATAAGGCTAATCGGGTCAGGTTACTCGGGTCTAAAATCTAACTCGGGTCAATTGGGTCAACCCGTTTAACCCGAATACGAAATAGGGTCAAGTATCGGGTTCAAAATGCTTTGCCAATTTGGGTTCGGGTCAACCCGACTAACCCGAGTTAGTGTTTTTTTAGTATTTTTATAAGTTTACATATAAATTTTGCCATGATGTACGTCTTTCAGTGTTAAAGAGGTTGCTCTTCTCCATGATGTATTATCTTTTGATCTAGCAAAAGCATGGCTAAAAGGTCAATCAAACTCGTTTTTGTATAATCCAACTTGGCAACTTAATTGAAGCGTTTGACAACATTAAAAGTTACATAAGGTAGATTAATGCTGTGAAAATTAAGTACGTAAAATGATTGCATGCGAATTTTCATAAGTTGTTATTATATCAAATATCAATTTCATTTCTCACATGCATAAAAATGGATTTATTATATGCCTATATGGTTAGAAGTTAGAGAACTTAAAAGTTCTATTGTAAATCTGTAACAAACAAATGCAACCAATAAATTATAGGATTTATACAATGTGACTTTTAGTTGTTTGATATTCTAACCAGTAAGTTTAAGAAATGTGATTTTGTAAATGGTACAAACCCGAACCCGACTTCACCCGACCCGAATTGGACCCGACCCGTTTGACCCGAATCCGACTAACCCGAGTTGAAATAGGGTCGGGTTCGGGTATGTTATTTTTTAGCCTCAACCCGAATTGGACCCGACCCGTTTGACCCAAACCGGACCAACCCGACCTGATTAACACCCCTACCTGCAAGTGTTAGTCCAAAACCAAGAAAAACATAATCCAAAGCATTTTCTTGTTTAGCAATATTAATATTGACTAGCAGTTTTAAATAACAATATTAAGTATAAATAACAG